>JANZXP010000195.1:361824-387880 GCA_027576715.1 Erythroxylum flavicans | reverse complement strand
ATTGTACCGGTCGATGCAGACAAACTAGCTAGTACTGGGAATTTTTAAAATTCTAGGGGTATATCTGTAAAAAAATAAAAATTTTAACCCTAAATGCTTAAAACGCACGCATTCTTCTTCTCTTCTCTAACCTATGTCTCATTCTCATCCCATCTCCTCACTCACACTTACTCATGTCGCAGCTCTCTTCTTCTGCTCTTCAACGTCACTGCTGCCGTCGACCTAACGACCTCCACACCGACTCCCGTTGTGCTGCTATTGTCCTCCTCCTCCGATCCCACTCCCACACGACCACACCCGACTGTTTTCTCTCAACTCTCACTATCTCTCTCTACCCACCAACCATCGACACCTACCACGACCTACCAGCCACCACCACCGAACACCGATACAAACCCAGGCCACCCACCACTTGCCACCACCACCACCACCACCGACGCCCCATATCGATTCTCCTAATATTTTATTTCTCTCTCACACTTCGACACCCATCACCACCGACACCATCTGAGACTACCACCGATGCCTCAACAACCTCAACCACTCTCTGATCTCGTCTCCTTTTCCATGCCAGATCTACCCGACATCCCCGACCCTTAAAATTGTTGTTGAATTTCTGAAATAATTAGGTTTATGTTATGACTTAATTTTTTTATGAATTGTTGTGAATGGAATTGTTGATGTATTTGTCAATTGTGAATGAAAACATTGGTGTTTTTGTGAATTGGGAATCGCATATGTTAATTTGTTGCTGTGTTGTTGTAGACTGTAATGGAATTGTGGAGGTGCGAAAGTGAAAATTATAAATTGGTTTATTGAAGTTGTTAATAGAGATATAGATACAAAATGTTGATGTGGAATGAAACTATGAAAGAGTGGAAGGAACTGGTCTGGAGTGGACTGTGATTCTGTGAATATGGAATGAAACTTGGAAGTATGTTGAATTGATTGAATTGTTGATTGTTATCAGTTTTGTTAATACTTAATTTAATAGACATATATATAAAAAAATTATATTTTATAAATCAAAATATTATAAAGTTGTGTTTGCTTACCATACCAATTTCCTTTGGCATTAATCTACACTTAATTAAGAATGAAATAAACTTATTATTCTTTTTTTAAGATATATCATATAATTCATTTGACAAAAGTTGAACTTTTACCAATTATAAATGAGGTTTATCTAATTCAACTAACTTGACTACATCATTTAAGCATGGCATGTACGTGTTAGATTCTACATTAATGTATATAAAAAACTTAAAAGCAATGTATATAAATATATAAGGTGTGTTACTTTATAAAAAAAATGGGGTTCCATAATATAGCTACCTTAATTTTAATAATCAATTATGTGATTCAAGGTATTTATGGTAATTTGAGTTCCAAATTATATTTCATCAAAGTGTGGAACTGGAAAACGTTGAAGGTGGAAATTGTTTTATCTTATGTATGTTTTGTGATTGTTGTTTATGGAAATTATTTTATGTATGTTTTATGATTATTAGAAATGGAAATTGTTTATGTATATTTTTTGATGTTTGAAACTTTAAATTGCAATTGTTCAAAATTTTGTTCGAAATGGAATTGTCGAAAATTGTTGGAAGTGGAAATTATTTATGTGTTTTTTGTAATGGTTAATTTGAAATTGTTGGAAAATGTTAGAAATGAAATTATTGGAAATTGTTGGAAATGGAAATTGTTTATGTGTGTATAATGTAATCATACAAAGTGAGTTATATTATATAAGATAGGTATGCATATTGTGTAATAAAATTATGTGTTATTTATTTTGATATATGCATTCATTTATTTTTACATATAAATGGAAGGAAGTTCAAGTACTCCTGATCAACCCACTTCAAGAAGATACAATCATCCAGCTTGGACTCATGTTGTATTGGTTCCCGATATGAGGAACCATACTATTTAGCATTTGAAAGGTGGAGGAATCACCCGATTAAAGAAACATTTAGCTAGGGTTAAAGGAGATGTGGAACCCTGTAAAAAAAATAAGCCATGATGTGAAGTGACATATGAAAACATTGCTTGATGAATATTAAAATGAAAGAGATAGAAGGGAAAGGATGAATTTTGAAATTGGCAATGGAAGTTCGTTTTCTAGTTTCCGTGGTGATTGTGGAAATGTTGAAGGTAGTAGTGGTAGTGGTATTGGCAGTGTTGCATCTCAGGCCTAAAAAGAAGCACCTGAACTTGATGTGAGGAAGAGAAGAAAGCAGGTGACAAGTTTTTTTGCACCATAAACAACTCCTGGAGCCTAACCTTCAATTCATAGTGCAATGGAATCAAGAGATGCGGCTCACAATGTCGATATGGCAGTAGTTAGCTGGTGGTATGATACAGGTTCATCATTCAATGCTTCTCAGTCTTATTATTATCAACCTATGATAGATGCAATAGCCTCTTATGATCTGGGATGTAAAGGTCCTTCGATTAATGACTTAAGAGGTAAACTTTTGAGTTATTCTGTTTATGAAATTAGAAGTTATTTGGCTGAAAGAAGAGTGAATTGGGGTACTTATGGATGTTCAATCCTATGTGATGGATGGACAAATAGGAGATAAGAGCTTATTATATATTTTTTGGTTTATTCTACAAATGGCTCTATGTTTTTGAAATCTATTGATGCATCTGGCCTTATTAGAAATACTGAGACTTTGTTTGCCATATGTGATGAAGTTATGAATGAAGTAGGGCTAGAAAAAATTATTAAGTTAATTACTGACAATGATTCCGCTTATAAAGCGTTAGGAAAAAGGTTGCAGAGTATGTATAATTCATTTTTTTAGACTCCTTATGTTGCACATTGCATTGACCTAATGCTGGAAAATATAGGGGATCCTAAGTATTTTCCTATTATTGATGAGACTATGCAGAAAGCTAAAAAGGTGACAAAGTTCATTTATAATCATGCATGGGAATAATTTGATGAGAAAGGAATTTATCAATAGTAAAAATTTATGTTATCCTGCTATGACAAAATTTGCAGCAAATTTTTTATCACTTCAGTCTTTTGTTTCGATGAAGAAAGATTAAGAAAAATCTTTACAAGTGATAAGTAGATTACATCTCAGCATGCTAGGTCTAATGCTGGAGTGAAGGTTTGTAATATGATAATGGAAGATAGAGAATTTTGGTCTCAGTGTCAATTTGTTATTCGAGTTTGTGAGCCTTTGGTGAAAGTGCTTCGCTTGGCTGATGGTGAAGAAAAGCCAACAATGGGTTATATTTTTAATGCCATGGAGAGAGCGACAGAAGCAATCAAGGCCAATATGAAAAACATAGGCCTTCTTTATACACATCATAACTTTCAATCATTAATGAGAAAAGGGAAAGACAACTTCCTTCTCCGTTGTTTGCAGCTAGGGCATTTTTAAATCTTAGTGTTTATTTTAGACTGGACCGTAATAAGTAAGCTGAAGTTAATAGAGGAATGCTTTTAACTATTATAACAATTGTTAGCATTGGCGCGATACAAGATCTCTTAAGCTCACAAATAGAGCGTTATAAGTTGTCTTATGAGGATTTTGGAATGCCGATTGCCATTCGACAAAGAGGAAAACTTTCTCCAGGTATTAGTTATTTCCTTTTTCTTATTTATTAAAAATTAATTATCACTTTATTTTATTTATAACGCTACTTTTGTTATCTTATAACTTACAGTTTCTTAGTGGGATCAATTCGAAATTGATGTTCCAGAATTGAAAAGGTTTGCAATTCAGATTTTAAGTTAATGTGTGAGTGTAACAGACTGTGAATGAAACTGGAGC
Organism: Erythroxylum flavicans; assembly: GCA_027576715.1. Lineage (NCBI taxonomy): Eukaryota > Viridiplantae > Streptophyta > Magnoliopsida > Malpighiales > Erythroxylaceae > Erythroxylum > Erythroxylum flavicans. The sequence continues at coordinate 384,086 of JANZXP010000195.1, read as the reverse complement.
ACATTTGAATTTATCTACTCCGAAAAAAAAGAATAAATTGGAGCATAAGAGGTTAAATGACTTGGTTTTTGTATGTTACAATTTAAAGCTTCGGGAAAGGTATTTTATTATCATTATTAATTTCAATATAATTTCTTATAATTTTCTAATAATTAAATTTTATTGTTTACTACAAGTCTTAATAATACAAGTAGTTCAACTGATCCAATTTTCATTTATTATATTGATCTTTTGACGAATTGAGTTTCTAAATAACCGAATTTGATAGATTTCAATGACTTGGAAGATAATCTTAGATGGGAACGCATTAACATGTCATTTGGTGCGTTAAATTTGAATGATAATGATGATGAAGCTCCTCTCAATGATGAGGATTTTGTCCCAAATGATAATTGGGGTCAGTGCAGTTATAGCGGATATCCTCCCGTTGACGATTGAATTTCGTTCTAGGTTTTTTTTCATCTTCTTTTAATTTTACTTATATTTGACGTCTATGTTAAATTCTATATATCTAATATAATTGTAAATATTTTTGTTTTATGTTTAACTTCTACTTGATTGTTTCCTCGTTATGAATTCTTTTTGTAAATTGTAATAGTTAAGGATATTTATTGTTCTTTTTATTAGATGTTTTGATGTAATTATTATTTATTAAAATGATAAAATTGTATTATTGTAATATTTTAAACACTTTGTATTATTCTTAATTTAATATTTGTATTATCATGATTGTCTTTTTTTTCATATTAATTGTGGTTATTGAAAAACCGAAGGGGGTTAATTGTTTCACAAACTTTTCGATTTTATGCGATTGTCTCTGGCACAAATCAAACAAAAATCAATCAAAAGAAAAATAACAAACGACACCTGAAATGTGGTAACGTAGTTTGGCACTCCTTGCCTACGTCTGCGAGGCCCTCACCCAGATTCATCACTTTCACCGAAGTACAATAGAATTACTCAAGATTTTACTGAGTCGACACCACTCAACCCTTGACATTATCTCTCAACCTCACTTCCCGTGAAAGATTTTCACACCCAATAGTACGACCGCCTCATACTAACCTCAGTAGAGGATTTTTCTCAACACTCTTTTGAAATAAGAACAGTAACTAAATCACTCAGGTGATTAAACGAACAACTCAACACTCAAGAAAATAATAAATAAAAATAGAGAAAGACAACTTCCTAGATTATTAAGCTCTTTCGAAATAGATCTGACGTTATTCAGCTAGCTTCCAAGATGCACATACAACCATGGTTCATCATCACCTGAGACTCATTACCATCTTCTCAATAAATCAGAACATGTGCGTCACACCCATTGGCTCACCGACACATTGTATTATCTTCAGTAAATTCAATTTCACGCACAAAAATACTTTACCGTGGCTCTCACATCCAAACACCTTATTCAATTAATTTGCTTATGTGCGCCGTAAGTAATATCTCTGTCCATAGACACTTGACGCACTCAACCTAGTTGCCACATACACTATAGCTCTCCAAAGCACTTAACCGTGGCTCACCCACAAACATATGTTGTTCACTTGTAGATTAAAACCAGTAAACCTTTACCCAACACTCACACAATAACTATTGCCACACCCTTACATACTACATTTCCCAATAAGCATTTAATGCACACTTATGGACAATTAATGAACAGCCTTATCTCATATAAACTCTATGCCTTATACCCATATAAACACCGTAGTGTTTTTTTTCAATGAGCAACTAACGCACTCACATAAGATCTTCTTCAGGTATTGATTGGTGCATCATACATACACGCAATAAAAGTCCCATTTCACTGTTGATTTCAAGACTCCAACATAAGATGCATTATGCAGCTGGTTTTTTCATGTGCGCAGCCAACAATCTTTCACACATGACCTCCACACCACAGTAGTAACGCACACACCCACGGATTTTTTTCAAGTGACCTCTTTTTGATAGACTTCAATTAAAACCCAATCTCTATATACATATTTTGGATAGACTTCAATTAAAATACAATCTTCACATCTGTTGCATATCCATTAAAACACAATCTCCACCCATCTTCATCAATCCATATAATAATTGTAATTTTCTTATATGTCCAATTTAAAATGCCAAAACTAAATAAGATATATACCATATATCTTAACTCTTTTTTTTGAGAAATGTCCTTTAGGAATGTTGTTAGGTTTCTGTCATGCAAACTAGATGCGTAATTGCTACCTGAGATTCCTAGTTAGATCTGTTTAGAGACTGAAGTTGGTAAGTAAACATACCTTCAAACTTACTCCTACCTTTTTCAGGAAAGCCGCCTGAAGATTTACAAGCTCTACATAGAACTCAATGAACTTGGAGGCTTGCATTAATCCTGATGAGGTACGAAGGATTATTTAGTGGGTTATTGAGACTATGGCTTCTGAGAATGCTGAATTCTATAGGGATGACTTGGTTGCAGGATTCATCATCTTTAATAAAAACCAATTGGAGTGCTAAGAACGGTAACTACATTTTTAGATTTGATGGGTCGCGGCCAGAGAAATTAGAGTATTACATATCAAGTGGGTTGGCAGTTTTTGGCAGCTGTTGAAGATGTTATCTATTTTACTTGAAGAAGAAGTTTAAAGTCTTTTGAATTCTATTAAATCAGGAAGACTGCAGAACAAGAAATTCATATCTTCTGGGATTTCCTATTCGTGCAGAATTGAAGAAGGACTCTATAACCTAGCTCTATAAAAGGAGAAGACATCGCGGTAGAAGGGTCTGGTCATAAATATAGAGAGACACAAACTGAGAGGTGTTAACGTCTGAGTTGAGTGTTTTTGTTTTCAGCCTTCTGTGTGTTAGGCTTCCCACTATCTTTGTAAGGTGGTTTAGATTTGTGAGAATATAGTTAAAATATTAGCCTTCTGTGTGTTAGGCTTTTTGTGTGAGACGTGTTTAGAGATTTGTGAGAAGCAAACCTGCCTTCTGTGTATGAGGTAGAATACTACTTAGGATACCAGAAGCACAATCATATCTTCTTATATTCTTTCATGAGCCTTTATTGAAAACACTGAAATTAGGCAAGGCCTCGCTGACGTAGGATATCTTTAGATATCTGAACAGTGATACCATATCCTGTGATTTTTAATTTTCTGCAGTTTACTATTTGTGAATTTTACATTTTTTTATCGGACCTACAATTATACTTGGTATCAGAGCAGAAATCCAGACCATTGGATTAAGATCAAACTGATTAAAGATGGAGGAAGGAGGATCAACTGTGAGGCCACCCAAACTCACGGACTCAAACTACTCAATATGGAAGAACATGATGAAGATGCACATCAAGTCTATTGATGAGTGTGCTTGGAGGAACATCATTGTAAGATGGACTCCACCAACTGAGCTGATCGGGAATGATACGGTGGTGAAAGCAGAGGCAAATTGGACTCAAAATGAGATAATCGATTCTAATTTCAACTCTAGAGCCTTAAATGCTTTATTTAATGGTGTTGATAAACAATTCATGATTCTTATTGCAACCTATGATATAGCCTTTGATGCTTGGAATGTCCTCAGGGATACATGTAAAGGAATAGAATATGTCCGCATGACTAGACTCCAGATTATAGCTTCTGAGTTTGAGAGCATGAAGATGGGAGAAAAGGAGTTTATTCAAGAATACGATAACAGAATCACAAACTCGTAAGAAAGGTTGTAAGATCTCTACCTAGGTACTTCAGGAAGAAGGTGACTGCGATTCAAGAAACACAGAACCTTAGCATCTACCGGTATTCTGAACTCATCGGTAACCTTGCATCTCACCAACAAGAGTTATCGCTTGAGGAGGGTATTGATCCATCGAAACCGAAGAATATTGCATTTGTAGCTAATACATCCAACCAGCATGACAATACTGTTGGGAACACTCTAAAGTTGGAAGAAACACTTTCCATGCTTGTGAAGAATTTTAATTGGTTCAACAAATAGTTTGGAAGAAGCAACAATTCTTCTGATAAGAGACCAATGTCAGGAGAAAAAACACCTCAAGAAAGATCAAGCAGTGACAGTAGCTCTGGAAGAAGGGGAATAAAGTGTTACGAATGCGAATAAAGACAAAAAATGCTTAGAATGTGGAGGCACTGGACATATCAAGGAGGAATGTGCTAATACGAAGAAAAGATTGAAAGCAATGAAGGCGAAAAAATCATCCACTTGGAGTTCAGATGATGAAGATGACTACTCTGATGATAGTGACAAAGACACCATCAGCAACTTTGCAAACTACACTGCCTTTACCTCAATTATTGATGTATCTGCGACCAAGACATTAGAGCCCGAAAGATCACCCTAACAACCTGATAGGAGTAAATCTGATGAAGAGGTAAACTTTGATAGTGAAAAGGAATTTGAATTTAACCACCTCTTGGTTGACACAGTGAGAAAATTAGAAGAAGAAAAAATCCAACTGGTGGCAGAATTGAAACAAGTCAAAGGTGAACTCTCTGACAAAACCAAGAAGTTGATTGAATCAGAAGAAAAGTTGATTAAAGTTGAGGAAACATTAAAGAAATTTGCATCTGAAAAAAACCTCACTCAACAAAATTCTTAACTTTGGGAGAACTCACAACAACCAAGAAGGCCTTGGTTATACTAAAAAGGGAAGTAATCAAATTGAGAGAAAGAGAAGATGGAAGCAATCTGTGGTCTGTTATCACTGTGGTGTCAAAGGACACATTAGACCTCATTACTTCTACAGAATGTTCAACTTTCTTAAGCCACAGAGCAGAACTCCAAGGGAGAAAGTGGATCTAACAGGAAAACAAAAGATGCAATGGGTGGAGAAGCTTAAAAAAGGGAGGAACATGTGGCCATGATGGTTCAAACTGTAGTCTCCACAGTCATTGCGTACAAAGCCACTAAGGAAGAGGTGACTTGGTACTTTGATAGTAGATGTTCACAACACATGACCAACCAGAAGTAGGCATGTCAATGGGCCGGCCTTTCCCATGGTGGTTTGGCCCTCCGGCGGGCTATCCGGCCTGGCCTGTCTATTTTTTAAAAAAAATTGAAAACGACATCATTTCGAAAAAAAGGAGCGAGTCATAGTCCGGGCAGGGCCAGCTCGTAGACTGTGCAGGCTGGCTATGGTCCGCTCATGGGCCCGCCTGTGGCTTGCCCGTCCCGGGCCAAAAACGGGCCGAGCCGTACCATAATTGACATCCCTAGTTAGAAGTGTCTACTGAAGAATATCACTCGTGATGTTTCCGGAACAGTCGAATATGCTAATAGAGGAGAAGGTAAAGTTGTGGGTAGAGGAACTCTGCTAATTGGGAAAAATGGACTGAAGAACGTGTTGTTTGTATAAGAATTGGAGAACAACCTCATCAGTTTAAGCCAATTGTGTGATGATGACTATGATGTATGGTTCAACAAAAAGTTTTGTAGAGTACTTGATACGAATGGAAAGGTGGTCTTTCAAGGTGTGAGAATGGGCAATAATTGCTACAAACTAGTCACTGACTCAACCTGTAACTCAGTTATGTTAAACACAGCCAAATTTTGGCATAAAAAACTGGGACATGTTAACTTTAGGAATATCAAAGATCTGGCCAGATTTGAAGCTATTCGGGGGCTGCCCAAACTTGAAGATCAAATTACTGGAGAATGCACTCACTGCACCTAAAGAAAACAAACCAAAAAAACACATAAGAAGCTACATGCCATCACAACCTCCAGAAATTTAGAACTTCTACAATATGGACTTAATGGGCCCCACATAATATGTCAATATTGGAGGTAAGTATTATACCTTTGTTTGCGTTGATGTTTTTTCCAGATTTACCTGGGTTGAGTTTCTCAAGAAAAAATCAGAAGCTTTTGGAATGTTTCAAAAACTGTGCAAATGACTGATGAACGAAAAGGAGATGACAATACAACGAATCAGGAGTGATCACGGGAATGAATTTGAAAATTTAGCTTATGAAGAGTTCTGCAATGAGATTGGAGTAATTCACGAATTTTTAGCTCCCAAAACACCTCAGCAGAATGGTGTTGTTGAAAGAAAGAACAGAACCTTACAGGACATGGCTCAGGTGATAATGTTATCAAGAAATCTTCCTCAAAGTTTGTGGGCTGAGGCTATACCTACTGCATGCTACATTTCAAACAGAGTTCATCTGAGACCTAAAACAAAGATGACTCCATACAAAATCTGGAAAGGTAAAACCCCCTCTGTCAAATATTTTCAAATTTTTGGTAGCAAGTGTTATTTTGAAAGACAGGGAATACAAAGGGAAGTTCGACTCCAGAAGTGATGAAGGAATCTTTCTTGGCTATGCAACCAATAGTCGAGCTTATTGTGTGCTAAACAAAAGAAACCACACGATCATGGAGTCATACAATGTGAAGTTTTTGGAGTCTCTAGACGAATCAAACGCAGATGATGAATTAGCGGTTGATGTCTCTACAATGGATAGATCAGATATTGAGGAATCAAAGAATGACCCAACAATCTCAGAAGCAGATCCAAAAGTTGGTTCCTTTCAGCCTTCTACTCATGTCAGAAAAATCACTCCATCTCTAATATCATTAGAGATTTAAATAAAAGAAGAACTAGAGGAGTGCGTAAACCTGATTATAAGTTGATGGCAGGTATGGCTATCTTCAATATCATTCATTATACTTGTTTTCTCTTTAAGATAGAACTGAAGAAAGTTGAAGAAGCATTGCTGGATGAATATTGGGTTGGAGCCATGCATGACGAACTATCACAATTCAAGATTCTGGATGTATGGAGTTGGTTCTAAGACCTGCTGAAGAGAATGTCGTTGGAACTAAGTGGATGTTCAAGAACAAAAGTGATGAAAATGGAACAGTGGTCAGGAATAATTCAAGGTTGATAGCCTAGGGATACTCTCAAGTAGAAAGAATTGATTTTGGAGAAACGTTTGCACCAATTGCAGGGCTTGAATCAGTAGCAGCTTTCCTGGATATAAAGCTCTATCAAATGGACGTCAAGAGTGCATTTCTAAATGGAGATCTAAAAGAAGAAGTCTTTGTAGAGCAACCTAGAGGATTCGTTGACCCAAATTTTCTAGATCACGTGCTGAAGTTGAATAAAGCTCTTTACGGGCTAAAACTGGCCCCAAGAGCATGGTATGAGAGACTTTCTGTCTTCTTAATCAAGCATGGTTATGTCAGAGGAGGTGTAGACAAAACGCTCGTCATCAAGAAACGTAACGGGGAACTGACTATTGTTCAAATCTGTGTTGACGACATCATTTTCAGGTCTTCCTCTAATACTGGAGTAAAAGGTTTTGTTGGTCTAATGAAGAAGGAATTCGAAATGAGTATGATGGGAGAATTGAATCTTTTCTTGGGACTACAAGTTAAACAACTAAGCGATGGAATTTTTCTATCACAAGAAGAATATGCTCGAAAGTTGGTTGAGAAATTTTGAATGAGTAATGCTAAAGAGTCTAGAACTCCTACGGGGTAAATGAGAAGATTTCAAAAGATGAAAACGGAATCCTGGCTGATCAAAGATTGTATAGAAGCATAATTGGAAGTCTTCTGTATCTGACTGCCGGCAGACCAGACATTAGCTATAATGTACACAAAAGATACTAACTCCTCACTTGTAGGTGTTTGTGATGCAGATATGGCAGGTAACTCAGACGATCGAAAAAGCACCTCTGGTGGATGCTTTTACGTAGGAAACAATCTGGTGGTACAGCAAGAAACAAAATGGTATCTCGCAAGATGCTTTGACAATCTAATGTGATAATTCAAGCGCTATAAGCATCTCTAAAAATCCAGTCCTTCATTCTAAGAACAAAGCATATCGAAGTCAGACGTCACTTCATCAGGGATCTTGTTGAAGATGGGAAGGTAGTGTTAAAATACATCTCAACGGAGAAGAATTGGGTAGATCTACTGACTAAGAGCTTTGGTTCTGCCAGGTTTGAGTTCCTCCGTGGAGCTCTTGGAGTTTGTTCTGTCTGATAGATCAAGGTTTGAGATATCAGGTGTTGTGTATCATACGTTATTTGTTCGTTTATTTATTTTATTTATTTTAAAAAAAGGAAAGGTTTCAGAGGAAAGTTCAATTTGAGGGGGAGCTATGTCGGTAATTGCTTTTTCAGATATCGATTTCTAGATATTTTGTTGAGGGGGAGCCTCAAGTAAATGGTTCTAAGGTTGCTAAAAGTTATTGCTCTCTCATATGTTGTCGACTTTTGGAATTTCTGACAAAGAGGGGGAGTAAATTTGGAATCTGGATATGATTACGATTGCTTAGTTTCCTGATATCACAACTTGGGAAAATAGGTGCTTTGTCAAAAAATGCCAAAGGGGGAGATTGTAACTGCATTTTGAGATTTAATGGGTTGCGGCCAGAGAGATCAGAATATTACAGATCAAGTGGGTTGGCAGTTTTTGACAGTTGTTGAAGATGTTATCTATTTTACTTGAAGAAGAAGTTTAAATTCTTTCGAATTCTATTAAATCAGGAAGACTGCAGAACAAGAAATTCACTGAACAGGAAATTCATATCTTCTGGGAAATATAGAGAGACACAAATTGAGAGGTGTTAACATCTGAGTTGAGTACTTTTGTTTTCAGCCTTCTATGTGTTAGGCTTCCCGCTATCTGTGTGTGGTGGTCTAGATTTGTGAGAAGAGAGTTGACATTAGCCTTCTGCTTTCTGTGTGAGACGTGTTTAGAGATTTGTGAGAAGCAAACCTGCCTTCTGTGTATGAGGCAGAATACTACTTAGGATACTAGAACCACAATCATATCTTCTTGTATTCTTTCACGAGCTTTTATTGAAAATATTGAAATTGGGCAGGGGACCGCTGACGTAGGATATCTTTAAATATCTGAACAGAGATAACATATCCTGTGACTTTTAATTTTCTGCGGTTTATTGTTTGTGAATTTTAAGTTTCTTTATCGGACCTACACTAACAAGGTTACAAAGGACTTGTCAGGTGGACGGCAACTGAGAAGAATGATCGAGATTGAGAAAGCTGTTATTATCTACCTAGAACGGCCACTTGTCCTGAGAATCTATAATTTACAACACCTCGGATTCCACCGTTTGTCTCAAAGTTTTACAACCAAGTTAATAGAAGTGTCGTCTTCCTTGGAAAGCATAATTCTCATCACCTGCATAAGAATCATCATAACCCAGAAAAACAAAATATAACCATCTCACGTTTGTTGATCAAATATGTCACTTTTACAGCCTTTTCTGCTTAAGGAAACAGTAGAAAACAACGAAACAAGTCCCTGTCAATGCAGTCAGGTTTGTCTTCTTCGGTGCTGCTTATGCAATACTTATATTTCTTTCCTTTCTTTATAAATTCTACCATTTATCTTGGGCTGCACATAGGGGATTCAAGAATCCTGAAGACTACAATGGAAGTGACTAACAGGTACGTTGTAACAAAGGCTCATGTGGATGGTCCACCAAAGGAGAGCCACTTTGAGATTAAGTCGGAAGTCATTTCTCTGGAGCTGGAGGCAGGGTCTGAGGACACTATAGTGAAAAACCTCTATGTATCAATCGACCCTTATCAGATAAACCGCATGAAGAGTTACAGCTCTTCTCAGAGCGCCATTAATTTGGCAGCTCCAGTAAATCCTGGTGAGGTAGGTCTCTTATACATGTTCTGAACAAACAAGTTGTGTTCTTCTGCTGGAAGTGATTTGAATTGGGTATCATTAACAGGTTATTGATACTTATGGAGTCGCCAAAGTTGTGGCTTCTGGGAATCCTGAATTCCAGAAGGATGACTTGGTTGCGAGTCTCGTAAGCTGGGGAGAGTATACTGTTATAAAACCAGGTGGTTTATTAAAGAAGTTGGACCCTATGGGATTTCCATTATCATACCATGTTGGAACTCTAGGTAATAACAGCTTTGTATCAGATCAGCAGGTCCTACACCGTTCTTAATCTTGAAAAAAGTTATACATCTTTTATACTGTTGAAAGCTGTACCTGTTTTTGTTTTCTGGGTTTGTAGCTTTCAGTGGCCTGACGGCCTATGGAGGGTTCTTCCATGTTTGCAAACCCAAAAAGGGTGAGAAGGTTTTTGTGTCAGCTGCTTCTGGATCAGTTGGACATTTAGTTGGACAGTATGCGAAACTGCTTGGTTGCTACGTGGTTGGCTGTGCCGGAACTGATGAAAAGGTCGGTTTTGGTTTCCAGTTTTTGTATTGTTCTTTCAGCATAAAAGATTTCAATTACGCTGTTGATGTCTCCGTGGAATTAACAAAATAAAAAAATTCTGTGTTTAGCAATATTTAATTGTTTATATTGTCTATTTTTATTCTGTCTCCAGTTTATAAAACTATAAATTTTTTGTTCCTTCTAAAACTGTAACACAATTTTCTTGTGCTTATCATAGAAACAAAACATGGGCAGTTGAACAAAAATACCCTTATGTTATTATTAGAAATAGCAAAAAAAAGACATTCTTAATAAAATATAAGGCTTTAATGTATCTTTAACTTATTATGTAATTAATTCAATGAATATTTAGATGTTTTATTAAATTATTATGTACTAAATTTTAACTTGTAGGATTTTTTTTATTCAATAACTTATTTCATTAAATTTTTAGGTTCTCATTTCATTAAATATTTAAGTTCTTTATTTTATTTCATCGTAATTAAAAAACAAATACAATTAAAAAATATTTACGTGATTCATTTTATTGTTAATTTATACGAATTTTTGTTATTCTATAGCTCATTTCATTAAATTTTTAAGTTCCTCATTTTATTAATTCCTTATTTATAGATACAATTAAAAAAATACTAATACAAATCGTTTGTTTTAAAATAATCAATAAATTATATATTTTCAAATATATTATACTACAGGAGTATTTTGGTCATCGACACTGTTTTTTATATTCTGTCAACTGCAACCCAACATATTTTTGTCTTCGAGACACACAGTGTTATCTATTTTGTCTATTACAACCAAACACCTCATTGTCTCCAATTTTTATTATGCTCTGCCTTTAAATTTTTGTTTCGTTCTATCTCAACATATGGATTACAGTAACCAGCGTTAGAGTATCTGATTTGTGTCGCACCATGGAAATCGTAGGTTGCTTTGCTGAAGGAGAAGCTTGGTTTTGATCATGCATTCAACTACAAGGAAGAAACTGATCTGAAGGCAACACTGAAAAGGTTAGTCTGCCTTTCTCTGACGAATTGTATGCAGTTCTTATTCAACCAACTTACTCCTGGTTTTTATTTGTTTTCAGTTATTTCCCTGAAGGAATTGATATATATTTTGACAATGTGGGTGCTGAAATGCAAGAAGCAGCTGTTTCCAATATGAGTCTTTTTGGCAGAATAGCAGTTTGCGGTGTGATTTCGGAGTACACCAATACAGGGCGAAAGGCTTCTCCTGACATGATAGACGTAGTGTACAAAAGAATCAAAATTCAGGGTTTCTTGGCAGCTGACTTTCTGAATATATTCACAGAATTCTTGTCAACAACTTGTGATCATCTTCTTACTGGCAAGATGAAGCCCCTCGAGGACATCTCAAATGGACTGGAGAGCATTCCCTCAGCATTTGTGGGACTTTTTTGTGGTCAGAACATTGGGAAGAAGATAGTTAAGATTGCAGATGAGTGACAGAGAGATAATTTGTTGCATTTGATCACTGGTTACTACCAATAAACCATGAAACTGCTGTTGCTTTGTTCTTGGAAAATAACAAACTCGATCCGTAATTATCGCATTTTATCAGTAGCTATTAACAGCTTTAGATAATATCGGATACTGAACTATCATTTTCTTACATCGATACTCAAACATCAACTCATCTAACCAATCTAGACATAAAATCTTTTTAACCATTTTCTAATTAAACTGTTCACTGACCATATGCCGTCTCTGGGTTATTAATTGGCTTCTGAATATGATTCTTCCAGCAGATCATATCGCTGAGAGTCAACCATTTAGTTAAGAACATCTAGCAACCATCAACAGATCTAATTTGATTTGATCATCAGCCTGATTCCACAAGTTGATTGACTGGAACTTTCCAAGCCAACAATCTATTTATTTATGAGTATAAACTTGATTGCCATACAGTGTCATCCAGAACAGAACTTTATGCTATTGTATTCATCTGGATCTTCCCCTTCCCCGTTCTTACAGTCCCATAAACAATAAGGTTCAGAATGAGCTGCAAACTGTCAAGGCAAGATCTGATGGAGTTTTTGTATACTATTGTGAAGAAAGTAATACACTGCACTGAACTAGATTGCCTATTCGGCTACTGATCTACAAAAATTACTGTGCATATCATGCAAGTCCTGATTCTACTCCTCTCATTTCCATTCATATTTTACTCCTTTTCATTTCCATGCCCTCTATCCGTAGCGGCATCAGTCTTCCGTTCAATTTGAGCAGAGGATCACTTGGTCCTTAACTGCATTATGATTACACTTGATATCAAATGCAGTGGCTCTTGTCAAAATCTTCTGCTGACAAAAGGCTGCTGATTAGATTCTTGAGCCTTTCAGCACCTGGACCAGGTTTAAGATCAGTCGTATTTGCTATCATATGTGATGGGGTGGTTAAGCTTATGTTCCCTTCTTTACCGAACCATCCACCTGGAACAAATCCATCAGCAGAGCGGCCCAATATCTCTGAATCAATGTTATCGAGAACTGGATCATTCTTGGCAAATTTCCTTGCAAATGGTGCATTACTGTCAAGCATTCTTGGATAGTCATCAACAGTAAGGAAGTGAGGATGTTGCTTTGGAGGGTTGTCCCAGGATATGAAATGAAGGTCGTGGTTGACAGTGGTGTTGCGAAACTCCTTTGCATTGCAGATCACAGTATGGAAATATCCCTCAGGTGAAGACAGAAAATTAGCATAATACATGAGGACTATCCTTGGGAGGTTGTCCCATCCCCAAAGACAATATTCCACAAAAGGGCGAGAGAGCATCATCCAAGCCGAACCTGCAGAAACTTGCGATTAAATTTCAAGATAACGGCTAATAGGAACATCACATCTCCAACCAAATTTTGGCATTCAAATAGCAAGGTCAAATTCTTTTAATAGAGCAAGTTCTATGGCAATATGAAGTCATGGTAACTAGATTGCAGTGGTGTATACAGCACCAAGAAGTGATTAATAAGACGTAATTAACAAGAAAGGGTCAAGAAACCAAGAACAGCAAACTGATTGCCCAATGAATGATCCAGAGACCATTATACTTATCAATAACACAACATGGTAATTTGGTTTAGTTACAGCATATAATCAACTAATTACTACATAATCTTCATTTAGATATAATTTTTTTCATGTTCTAGTTCCTCTAGTGCCTTTTCTGAGGAATTTGAAAGGTTGAAGATTGATCAGCTTACAGTCCAAGAAGCACCTCAAGCTAGCTTTTATGGAACTATCATCTCACCAGTAAATAGCTTATACTGTGATGGCACACTCCTTTTCTCTGAGACCCAGAACACATCTGACTTTTGCAGGCTATACAACCCGGGATCAATTATGACAGGTTTTGCTCTTTGATATCTGCATTGCAAAGTTGTTCATGACTTGTGATTCACAAGCAACTAAACTGGTTAAACGAAATCTTATGAAAATGAAAGGCCCCTTACTCCTTCCAACCAATATCACTGGTATGCTCAATGAAGTTGAGGTTTCTTTCAATGGTAGACAATGTAAAGAGCAGATCTGTAGCATTGAAACGCGGAGAATAACAAATTAAAGCCATCAGAAATTAATTTTGGTGCATGAATATTTGATATACTCCAAATATGCTTATTGTAACCAAAACCAGTAACCCACATAGATCCTCTGTTAAAATTTGACGTATGCAATTATGCAACTAAAACTGAAAACTGGGAACAACTTAGCTACCCTGCAAGTCCCATTTTCTCAAGAGTATATGCAAATCACGCCATCAAAACCAAAATCACTTGAACTAGGTGTCTTCTCAACTCAAACATAAGCAAAATCAGTAATAATGCAGTTCCAAGTCCCCAAATGGATTCCATTCAGAACAGCTGCTCATGCAAAATTAAGATTGAAAACTGGTTTCAATCAGCAACCTTTATAGCCAAAATCAAATTCGCTTAACTAGACCATCAAAACCCCAAAACTACTTGACACTGGATTCAAAACAATGCTCAGCAAAGGAAAGTACCAATAATGCCAGAGGCATACCATCTTGAGTCACCAAGGGATAATCCGAAGCACTCAAATTTATAAACCAATCCCAGGCGCCACCATCCCTGAGCAAAATCGCCGCCGCATGAAGGGTATTACTGACCATAGTAGGACCTCTATAAGTCACCAAATTAGATCTCACGGTTACTCTCACATTCCCAACCTCCTGAAACAGCTTTTCACCTCTTACCCAACTTGCGAGCTCCAACCTTTCCTCTGCTGTAGCCTCCAAGTCCAAATGCAACACATACTGATTCCGTGGATGGTACAGCGCTTTCAATGATCTCTTCAAACTCGCTCCATCCCCAGCAGACCCAGATATTAAATATGCAAGACGAGGTATTGGAGACGTTAAAGTTGGAAGCTTTGGCAACTTTGATTCCACAAAGTTAGGAACTTCACGATGGATATGCTTTTTCTTGCCATATCTGTGGGAATATACAAAATGGGCAGGAGAAGAAGATGATGATGATGATATGGTGATGAGGATTAGTAAAGTAGAGAACACGAGGGAAGATATCAACAACAAGAACCATTTCTGCTTCTTCTGTTGCAATTTGTTGCTGGTTTCCATTGGTAACTGCACTGCACGCAGTCACAAAAGTTTCTTGTTGTGCAGAGCGAGTGAAAGAGAGGAATATATTTTAGGGTGTCGGCATAGAATATGAGCTAGGGATCTGTACCTCTCACCACCACAGCTAGGTTTCACGGAATCTAATGAAAGCTTAGTGTCCAATGTAAATGGAGGAGATGTACTAAATAATTGCTAAAAATGCTTTTGTTAGTGGGTCTCTGTGTGGGGGCTCCCCGGTAGAAAAAAAGGCAAGACTTTTGTCCAGTCTTTGCTTAGAGCTAGAGGTGACATTCCATTCCCATAAACCGTTCAGAGTTGGTGGAAATTTCTGTGTTCTTTCTTCCAGATTGAACCCAATAAGAGAAAAAAGTTGTCAAATTGAACACAAACAAACTGCTTGGAACAAGCATAATCAGTGAGACACAACTGGTAAGATGGCATTTTGGTCCTGAACTTGACATGAACACAAAAGTTTAATACCAAAACAGCATATCTTACCAGTAAAAAAGAACAAGGAATTTCTTTCTGTAATCAAAAGGGGTCTAATAAATAGTAAGGTGCTTTTTAGTTTTTTCCTCTGACCTCTAGTGGCAATTAAATCATATATGCTTTCTTTAAAGACATATAAACAAATCTGTTCTCAGAAGATCTTGAGCATAATTCCAAGCATTTTGAAGCAAAACTTTTGTGGGTTATCCCCAAAAAAGTGACTTGATTGGAGGAAGCATATGCCACTACCATTGGTGGGTTGTACAAGATGATCATCTTGGCAGGCATTATCAAAGATTAGTGCTTTTGTTTTGGGCAGGGTGAGTTAGGTGTCAAACACTTATTGATGGCGTGTGAGTCAGGTGGTGGCACTGGCAGGCAAATATTGAAAATTTTAATATTAATTAATTCGAATTTATTAATTAATTTTTATTTTTTATTAGAAGGAATGACAGTGAATGTTTAGCTTTGGAATGAATGGGAAAATGGTGAAGTCATAAATCAGAAGTGGCAATTCATAAAAAACCAATGTTTTAAAATTTGAATCACAACGATTTGGTCGAAAGAAAGGTTTAAGATTTAAATATTCAACCAATAATGAACTGTTATAAAACCTATATATAATAAATAAAAAGTAAATTTTATAAAAATAAGTAAAAATAAAATATTTTATTGAAATAAAAAATGCACCCAATATCTATTATTATATAATGAATTAATAATAAATAAATATGAGTCTAATATAAAACTTAAAATAACAATAAAAATCAAATTTGTATTTTTGAAGGAGGTTGTGTCTTATCATTGTCAAAAGCTCTAAAATTTTCAACGCTATTTAAAGATTCGTAAACTACGCTTTTATCCAAAGTATTTGCATCAACTTCTTCTACTGCATTAAAATAAATTACAAATTAGTAATGTATGAAATTATCCTCAATTGTAAACTTGTAATACAGTATAATTTTAACTTAAATATGATCAAAATAAGATATGAACTAACCATCAGTAGATGTTCTTAATTCATTCGTTGTGACAAATGCATTTTTTTCATCATAAGTTCTCTCTTTGCTAATAATCCAGCAAAATTTTCTAAACTTTCACGATACAATTTAATTTCATTTATTGCTTGTGATTGCTCTTCAATAGAGAAAATACCTTTGTATTTAATCACAGCAAACAAATTGCCCATAATATTAATTGTACTTGCTTCTCCACTATATAAACAATAAAGACTGAGAAAATAAGTTAATAAGTGGATCCTTTGAGTAAGATGTTTATCCTATCGTTGATCAATAATATCTATATAAGGCTTGTATAATTTCTCATTTCTTTAAAAAGATTTATAATTGTTTTATGGGCTCTATACATACCATCATATATATATACCCCAAAGATGACTTCTCATCTGAGTCAACAATCCTCAATAGCCTTATAAGTGGAGTCACAATCTTCACAATGATCAAGCAAGCATCCCAAAATTTATTATCCAGAATAATAGCATAAATTTTTTCCTTTTTCCTTCTTTGATAATTTATGACTTGAAAAGCGTTTACTTGCACTAAATTTTGAAGTAATTGCTTATGTTCATAAACATTTTTCAAAGTAATAAATGTAGTTGCAAACCTGGTAGCAGCGAGACGCACGATCTCAACCCAATCTTTTTACTTTCTTAACCAAGACAAAAATATGACATGATTATATACAAAAATTGTGATCTTAGATTGCATGAAGCAAGAATAGAAACATGGTCCGTACTACCAATATATTTTAAAATACGATTTATACAATGAGCAGTAGCATGGAGACTAATAAATATGCCCATACTTTGATTGCAATAAGTACCCAGCTGATACATAATTAGCTGCATTATCTGTAACAAAATGAACAACATTCTTTAGTCCAACCCACTTGACAATTTCAAAGAATGATTCAAATAAAGCATTAACACTTTTTACCATGTCAGAAGCATCAATAGACTTGATAAAAGTTGTTCCAATATTACAATAAACTAAGCAATTATTCAAGGTTCTTTGTCTTTAATCATCCACTTATCTGCCATAATAGTGTATCATGTTGATTCCCAACTAGATTTAATGTATCCACAATCAGCCGACATTTGTTTTTTAAATCTTGAAGCAAAGATACACGCAGCTCATAATAAGATGGTACCTTAAATCCTATACCTATTGTTGTTGTAGCATCAATTGCTTCTTAAAAATATGGTGAATTTAAAGCATTTAAAGAAATACATAAATGATAGAACCAGCTAGCCCATACTCTTTTACATCACAAAGCAACATCCTTATCAACCATAAAAATTTTTAGATTAGGTTGAGAACCAAGAGTAGCTCTTGGAGAAAGATAAGAATCTATGTCAATAATAACTTTTCTTTTTCCTTTATCTAATACTTATGGTGGTTCATTGTCTCTAAAAGATATATCATAAGCCTTTTTATTTTCTTTTTCCTTTTTTACTTGTTGATGCAAATATTTTTCAATCATATCATGTACATCAAGTGGTACTTGTTTGTAAGAAGCAATATTACCTTAACACCAGCAAGATGTTCTTTCATTCTAAAAATTCCTCCCCTTTAAATATTCTGCCGTAAAACATATAGTTACATTGGATATTTCCATCAAATGCTTGAGAAAAAGAATAATAATTCCGTGCTAGATCGGACTTACCACAAGTAGAGGATGATTCGATATTCTCTATTATGATTTAACTTAAAAAGTATAAAAAAATCAAATATACTATTGTCAGGACAAAAGTATACAACTTAAATAATTCTCATTATCAATTGTCATAACGAATGACGATCAAAAGCATAAAATTGCTCTTATATATATTTTTTTTCTCTAATAATAGGATCAAAGTGGTTGTGTTTTCCAAATGGATCAAAGTAAAGAATTTTCCAATAGGATTAAAGTTTCTCACTCTCTCCCTCTCTATATAATTTTTCTAATAATACAATTTCTCTCCTTTTTTAAAAAATGTCTTTCAATCTTTTGATTGGTGGGGATTGAAGTGGTGCTGATTTAAGCTGGTCCCTTACCTTTACACATAAGGAATTTGCACCTTGTATTTTGTACTATTCTTTTTCAAAGTTATATGTGGTGAAGAGCTTGTCCTACAACTTCTTGCCTTTTTATCACACATATGTTCAAAGAGAGACAAAAGAGACTACTATTACTTTAGAGAGTTAAGGTTATTTAGCCATAGGAGTGAACAAAATTGGTTAAAATAGACAAAATTTTAATGAAACACAAACCTAAGCTATCATTAATTACGTTTCAGGATTCATAGCTGAAGTTAAATATTCAATTTTGTGGTTGTGTTTTCCAATAGGATCAAAGTAAAAAAATTATCAAGAAACACAAATGGAGCATACATATACATACATATACAATTATATAAAGAAGACCAACAACAACAAAATGGATACACAGAAGACCAACAAATGTTAATCACTTATTAAACTTTGCTCCAACAATTGCTCCACTTCAAATAGCTTAACCAAAATATTGTTAGTTTTCAATTTTGGTATTTTAGATCAACAAATTGAATAGTTAAAAGAGTATATATAACCTAACTATTAAAATCAGAAATTGATATGAAACAGAGTTCTAAATATTACAAAAAACTATTATAGAAATTAATATGAAATAGAATTCTAAATATTACAAAAAACTTAAACAACTATTAATAGAGTATTTCTATTTGTTACAGGAAACTAATTGATCAATACTACTCCTTAGCTGTTAACCTTGAATAACACAAAACATGCAATTTATATAAACTTGACAACGAGAATCAACATTTCAATACAAAACCATTACAGTGAACTAATTCATGCAAGAGATGAGTCTGTAGATCAAATGCATCATGTTCTAATTGCTTGCACCAGTGGCTGTTTGGTGATATGATCAGATGATGCTTTCTTTTGGAGACAAAATTACCACTCCAACCTAAATCACACAAAAAAAGATTGAAAGAAGATCCAGAATTAACGCAACAATTCCATGCCTCACCTCAGATACAAAAGAATTAGCAGTAACTTTAAAAGAAATTACCACTTCAAAATATTCTCTTAACGTTAGGTTATCTGGTAGCAGAAACACACATCTTGTAAAAGAACAAAGATCAATAGTATAACATAAGATGACTACACAAACAAAAACAAATCAACAAGAGAAGCAGTAATTTCAAGAAAGAATGAACGATTTAAAGTCAAACAAGCATCATAGAGACACAGACCCCTTACATGACTCAATTTATGTGTCAATGGGCTACCCACAGTAGCTGCCTAAGGAAAGTCACAGTAATCGCACAAGGAGAGTCAACAGGGCTCGATTTCTGTATCTACGGGTTACATGCATCTATGGAGACATTGAGATATGGCGAAGTGAAGATGATGAAGGGAAGATAGTGAAGAGGATGAAGGGAAGATAGTGAAGAGGTGAGAGACACATCAATTTCTGAATGAAATATGAAGGGTTTAGGTTTAGGTATATCTGTCGAACCGATTGAGAAGATGGAAAAAGGGCAACTGGCAAGAGAGAAAGAATGAAATCTGAACTATGAAGGGTTTAGATTTAGGTATATTTGTATCATCCAATCGAATGAGAAGATGGTGAATAGGCCATTAGCGAGAGATAGAGAACGAAATCTGAAATCATTAGTCGCGAAAACTGAAATTGTGAAGGGGCAACTAGCGAGACAAAAAGAATTAGGTATTTTTGTATTGGTGAATTGATCTAACTGGTTCTAACACGGAGCTTTAGATTAGAAAATCTATTTATTTATTTAATTATTGTGTTTTACTTTTGTTAGGACTACAAGGACGTTTTTATCCTTGTTATTAGGTTCTAGGTCATTATAACTTATATAAATACTTCTTTATTGTATTGCGGAAGAACCTTTTGCCTATTTTTAATCAAAATACTCTATTTCTCTTAGGATCTTCGTCTACATTTTGAGTTCTTTGTAGATCTTGGATTAGAACTGCGTTTTCTGTACTCTTGGATTAGAGTATTGCGTTTTTACGCTGTGTTAGGTGGTATCAGAACCTTGAAAACCCAAGGTTTGTTCGTCTGACAATGGCCAACACCAACGATGATGTTTGTGGGTTACCCGAAGTTTGGGAGTCAATTTGTAACATGGAACAACAGCTAGCATTGATTCAGGACCAATTGCAAGCGTTGTTGCGAGGAGACAACACAAGAAGATTTAAGGAACCCGTTATTAGGGAAGGTGACCCTGCGAAGCATCCTCAGATTCAAAATTTTGTGTCATGGAATCATGAAAATAGTTCCAGTGATGAGGATTAAGTCATCCAACTAAGACAAAGAGGAGACTATGAATATAAACTTAAGGTAGATATCCCATCTTTTAGTGGAGATCTGGATATTGAAGGCTTTCTTGATTGGTTAGAGGAGGTAGAGAGATTATTCGATTATACAGAGATTATAAAAGATAGGAAAGTGAAGTTAGTGGCCTACCGTCTAAAGGGGAAGCTTCTGTATGGTGGGAGTAGTTGCTTAGAGGGAGATTCTTACCGTTAGATTATCAAGGTGGTCATAACATCCATAAATATATATCAAAGTTTTTGAGGTTGGCAACCTGCAACCAGTTGTCTGAATCTCAACCTCAACAAGCCTTACGCTACTTGAGAGGGTTGAGATCGAATATAAGGGAGAAGATAGGAATCCAGATGGTGCTTACAGTGTAAGAAGCTAGAAATTTAGCTATGAAAGCTGAATCTATACTGAATGAGAAGTAACGGGAGTTTAAGCATACAAGTGAGAAGAGTCTAGGCGATAAAGGAAAGGAGGTGGTTACTACAACCCCTACGAGGAATAGTGTTGGCAAGGGAAGCACTAATGGCGGAAGCTCACACAAAGTAGCTCCAACAACTTCTAAACTTGCCAACCCTTATACTAAACTAGCTCTATCAAAGTGTTGCAGGTGCAACGAGCCAGGACACAAATCTAATGAGTGTCAAAAAAGGAGAGTTCTAAACATGGTGGAACAACAAGAAGAAGAAGATGAAGAGAAAGTGTGCAGGCCCAAAGGTGATGGTTGGGACCAGTAAGGAGAAGAGGATGACGAGACATATGTGTGTGTGTCAGAAGATTGATGATATCCTGCAAGGAACATGGTGATTTACAAAGACATAAACTCTTCTGTACGAGGTGTTTAGTGCTAGGAAATTTATGTGAGTTGATCATTGATGGAGGGAGTCAGGACAATATTATAAGTGCAGCTACTGTGAAGAAGTTAAAGTTGACTACCGAGCCACGTCCAGATCCTTATAGCATTAGGTGGATCAAAGAGGTTGGATAGATTCTAGTTAAAGAACGATGTAAAGTGACTTTCTCTATTGGAAAGTATCAAGATGAGCACTACTGTGACATAATAGAGATTGATGCATGTTAGATCCTGTTGGGAAGACCATGGCAGTTTGATGTAGATGCGATGCATTCGGGAAGGAAAAATACATAACATTTTGTAAAAGATGGCGTAAATTATACTTTAGTACCTATCAGTGGCATGAAGTCTCAAGAAAAGACTCAAAAGCCTTTGTTACAGGTAGAGAATAATCAAGGCAAATTTATTGGTGAGATGAAGGAAACAAAAGAGGTGCATCTGTTATTGGTTAAAGGGGAAGAGCTAGTAGAAAGTAAGCCCGAGCCTGTGGTACCTCAATAAGTGCAATCTATATTGGAGGAGTTTGCAGATGTGACTTTAGAGGGCTTATCAGAGGGATTATGTAACACCCCAACTCCCGCTGAACCCGAACCCGATATCGATAGTGATACCCGGATCCGTGCCCCGCGAGGGTGGCGTGTCACATCACTTAACACTTAGCACTGAACACTTTACAAAAGTCGGTATGATTTTTTTTTTTTAAAACACTTTTAAAACGTTTTACACTCGTCACTTCTGTATGCTCACTTTTTGAAACACTTTGTCA
>JANZXP010000195.1:274915-301679 GCA_027576715.1 Erythroxylum flavicans | reverse complement strand
AATTGAGATGATAGTGCTCAAAGAAATGAAGTTATGAATTATAAACCATTTAACTCTTGTGAATGACCTTACAAGGTTTTATCTGGAAAAACACAACTAAGTATATGAATGCAGAACTGATTACCATTTGCTAATAGAATTATGAATAAAAATCCCACTGTGCCAATCTAAATTCTGCAGGAGCTTGCTCCTTAATTAGATACCACAAGCTATCTTTGAATATGTCTTGCATTTTCAGAAGATGAACAAATTTGACAAGATAAGAAATAGCTATGCCAAGAGGTAAATGGTAAGTAACATGAACATTCAAAAGACCCAACCATCCATTGAATAACAATCCATGATTATGACAGTGCAAAGGATGAATGGAAGGAAGGCTTGTAAGATACAGATGTGGCGTATCAACTTGGTTCTCACAAGTACCCGACAGAAGAAATAGCAAGAATGCATCTGATGCCGTCCAATGGAATCGGGCCAAGTCGGTTCTAGTCGGTCGAACAGGATCTTGGGTCGGGTCAAGGGTTATTTTCGTCAACATGTTTCTTCACGCTCTCCCCATTTCTATCACAGCAGACGAAGCCGAGGAAAGCGACTCTGTTATGGATGGATGGACTTCCGTTTTCGTTTCGCCTTCTTTCCTCTCCCTCCAACCAACTTCTCAGGTAGACGAAAACGAAGAAGAAGACTCTGTTACTGATGGACTTTCGTTTTGACTTCTTCTCTTCTGATAGGAAAAAGCATTTGATACAATCTCATTGAAGTTGTGATTTTCCAATACTCCAATGACTCCGGTTTTAAACTTGGAGAGTAGATAACACTACTGTTGTAGTAATATGGATGATTAGGGTTATAAATTTATAATAAGGAGGAGCAGGGTACAAAATGGGAAAAAGAAAGGAACGTTGAAGAGACTAGAGGAGTGATCTGCAATGAGAATCGGAACAGAGTCCCCGTTTAACCCTTTCATGCGCATATTCATATTACCTTTCTGTTCAAGCAGTGTAGCTTGTTTTGAAGATATGAAGTCTACTGAACAGCAAACTAGAACAACTGAAAGAGAATCAAGGTTTGGTTGATTAGTCACTTGTTATGAAGTCTAATTTCTCCATATTTTGCAATTTGATGCTTATTGATCCACTGAAGAAGAAGAAGAAGAAGCAATAATTAGAATTGGAATTAATCATTTATTGCAATCTCAGTGCCAGAAAGGGGATGTTTTTGATCTGATTGATATGGATACTACAATCAAATCTTAATTATCCTCAATCTCCATCTTTCAGGGCTTGAAGTACCAAAAACTCATCATGAACAACACTTCTCACAGCTGAGCTTCTTCTCACCTTCGAATCATTTGTTCTTACCATTCTCAGTTATGTAAATTGGCGGATTCTCACATTTATCTTTCACGTGAAGGAGGCAACATTATGTTCCTATGGCTAAAGGGGTCCAATTGCTCCAAAGTAATTCTCAAGAATATCTCACCAACTGCTTGTTCATCATCATTCAGGCATGTTCTTATTTATGACAAAAGAACATTCAACCGTACCAAGTCAGTGAAGACGATTATCAAGAAAATACACACTAAAATGTAGAAACTTATCATTAATCTTATAAACTGAACATAGCTGCCACCATTATTAGTAACCTGCAAATCCAAAACTCAAAGCGAATTGATCCAATTCAAATTGCAATTCTTCTCCCAAATTCATGCACTAACAGTAAGTACCAACATCTTGTCTGGATAAAAATCCATATTCAAACAGAGCCATTTGCTCAACAAATATGAAATAATTATCAAATCTTATAAATAAAGGCAGATTTTTAGTGTAAAGCTTATAAAATAATATGTAACTATAACACTGAATAGTAACTTCCGGCAGTTGCATACTCTAGTGTAGCAGGTATTCATAAGCTAAAATTGTGGCAAAATATCTTAGCAAAATTAATGAGACATATACATCAGCATTCAATGTCATGACCAAAGAGCAAGTGGGGTATATAGACTAGATTCAACCTTGGGAAATTGAATCCAAAGTCATTAATTTTAATCCTTCATCTCTTGACAGACTCCATTTGCTCCTCATCTGCCTCCAAATTAAGCTGAGCAAATAGTGCCAGGAAAAAAATCTGCAAAAGTAATGAATGTTATTATATTATTGTAAATTTTTCAACAGAAAATTTGTGTGGGAAAATCACGAACAGTAAATGATTATAGTTTCTAAAGGGTAAGCCAAGCAACAAAATTGTTACACATGGCACAACTCAAACAACCAGATTCATCATGACTCAAGTGTAGTGATTATCGTGGTCAACCAACCTTCAAGGTATATAGATTGCACTTAACAGATCTCAAGGTCTGGTTGTATAAGACCGGAACAAACACTATGATGTTTTCTGCTAAGTCCATATTGATTTAAGACCAATACAATTTTTCTATGGGATGTAGGAATTGTTTATTTAACCAATAATATTGCTCAACAAAATGAAGTTATGAATCAGAAACCATTTAACTCTTGTCAATGAACGTATAAGCTTTTATCTGTAAAACCACGAGTAAATATATGGACACAAAACTGATTACCATTTGCTAAGAACCACTTCTACGTCCTGAAACATGAAAGGGGAAAAGAACTATATCAAGGTTGCAGTCTTATCTTATGGCTCGAAAAAGAATAAAATTGGAGAACAAACACTTATTACGTCTCCATCTACTGTACATCACCTGCAACTAATCTTCGTGAGTCAGCAATCTAAAACAGAACATAAGAGAATGAACTCTAACCTCAATTTAATGGATCAAGCTGACAATGTGGCCCCAGATTGAAACTGATCAAGCATTTCACAATGAGGAGTCTCCCTTATAAAACCCCACTGTTTCCTCTGCAACTCAAACCTACAATTCTGCGCCAAAATGGAAACATATTCCCTTTCCACTTTTGCTTCCAATACTGCTCTCTGCTGGCCGTCCGGAGGATAATCCTGCTCAAATTTGGTACTTTTAACATAGAAATTAACTCCTCTCTCCGTAGTGTACCTATACTCATAAGGATACGATCTGGAAAGGGAAAAAATAGGCTCTGAAGAGGGAAAAAAGTTCAGTAGAAGAATGAGCAAAACAGGCAACAACTGAACCAAAGTTCGCAGATTTAACCCAGATGCATTTCCATCAGTACGATGGCCCATTCCACCACCAAAATTAAAAGCCCTGAACTGCGTAGTTGCAGGAGGCATTCCTCCGAAGAAGAACTGCCTGAAAATCTCATCTGCGTCAAACTCTTGATAATACCCACCATTAAATCCTCCAGCATGATGATACCTTGAAGCCCGTCTCTCTTGAACAGGCTCATCACTTCCAGTCAAATCATACTTCTTTCTACTTTCTTCGTTGCTCAGACACTGAAACGCCTTTGAAACAGCCTTAAACGCTTCTTCAGCTCCTGGTGCGTTGTTTTTATCGGGATGAACTTTGAGAGACAATTTCCGATACGCTTTTCGAACATCATCAACAGAACATGCCTTCTCTAACCCTAGAATTTCATAGTAATCCTTCTTCTTATTGATTTGCCTCACAATCGTCACTTGTTCCTCAGTGTACGTGGCAGTGGACGACGAAGAAGCGCTATCAGCGGCCGACCCAGTTGTCGAAACCCTACGGCGAACCTTAGACGACGGTCCATTACCACCATCGTTGGAGGCGGTTGTGGTGGGTCCATTCGAATCAGGAGCTGTGCAATCGGCGGGAGCCGAGTCCTTCTCTAATTGGGATAATAGATCATCGACAGGGAGAGTGGGATCGAGGCGGCGAGCTTTTGTGACGAACTTCAAAGCGCGTGGCCGATCTCCCGAAGCCAAAGATTCTTTGCCGATCTTGAGGCACTTCAAGGCTTCATCTTTGTTACCATCCATATCTCTCTGTCTCTCTCTCCTCTTCTCTATCTATATAACACAAAGTCAATAAGAAGTGGTCATGTAAGGAATGAAGTGGTTGAATCGATCAGAGAATTATGAGACAAGGGAAGTGGAGTGGGAATTTGGATCTGAATTAGATTTTCACGAGATTAGGGTTTGGGAATTCATGCCTGATTTGGATCGTAGAAGAGGAAACGAGGGACAAGAAACATAAAACGGGGAATCTAATTATGACCCTCTTCAACCATAAAAAATAGAAAGTTGTATTTACGGTTACGGTTGTTATTTTGCCGGGCCGGGCTTGGCCTTACAATTTTGGATTTTTTAATTTAATCGAAATTTGTATAATTCATCCGTTTTCTTTTTCATACTTATATTTAAATTTAGTTCAATATAATTTAATCTATTGATCTTAAAATTTTTCAATTTTTATACTCTAATTTGATTAAAAATAATTTAATTTATTAATTTCAAACTAATTTAACCGAAATTCTTATGATCAAAGATTAAAAAACTCAACTGTCTCGACTAGTTCAATCTTAAAAACCTTGAACGTTCAACTTTTAAGATCAATTTTTAACTTTTCAGTTTAATTTATTTTAATAACTCTTGTAGCTAAAAATTAATCAATTTATTAATTAACCAGTCAGTTTTTGCAATTTTATAAATTCTTATTAACTAAAATAAATCAATCAATTTTCATTTAACAATATTTTTTTTAATTAAACTTTAATTTTTTTCAATAAATAAAGCAAGCTCTTTTAGTCATTTTAATTTTTAATTTTAATTTTTTATTTAATCTTTAACATATTTTATAACGTTCTAATAATCAGTTGAAACTTTTAAATTTTAAACATCTTATCTTTCTGATTTAACCTTAGATTCAGTTTTTAAAAACAACAAGAAGAAGAACATAAATCCCTTCAATACCTAAAGTCTAAAAACGTCCAATAATATGAAGTCTTACCTCTAACTAGTAAAGAAGTTTCCAAATTTAAATTGAATTTCTAATCCGGTTTTTAAAACATTGTTTATAATTACCTCTTAACTTCCAATCTAGTTTTGCAACATCTCAATAAATAGGAAGAATCTTTTTCTTTAAGAGAAAAATGAAAATTACAGGGGCAAGTGCATTTCTTCTTTGTTTTGCATTGCTAAAGAAGAGCTTACATATTGTCATTACAGTCTCTGTCAAGTGTACCATACACAGACACAGATTCAAAAACTCATTAAGCTGGTCAAAACCCAAGCTCCAGCTCAAGGAACATCACAAGTCTGATGAGATTTGAGCCATCTCATTTTATCAGAACTGCGCATCCCAACTCAATGATGAGTCAAGAAAATTTGGGACATGAAACTTGAGTCTTAGAATATGAATTAAATCCAAAGAAAGCTAGACAGGTAAACAAGTTTGTAATCAAAACTTTGTAAGCAGCAAAGATTGAAGCAAATCCAATAGTGAAGAGAACTGAATCTAAATCCAGTTGCTGTGCTTCTAACAACATAAATTCCCACAACTAAATGAAGCCATAAATTCAAGACTTGTTCACATTACAAAGAGAAAATTGAAGAAAATGGCCAAGGAAGTTCACTCATCAGTAAAAGTACATGGAGAACAGCAACAAACAGACAAACAAACTGTCCGTTTTCAACTCTGATCTTCAGCTTCTGCAAGTTCCCTCTCCTCGGCGGCAGCAGCCATCAGTTCATCAAACTTTTCGGTCTTTCCCAGCAAAATCTCAATCTGGGAGAATATTAAACACCAAGAAATCAAGCACAAAACGTGAAATGAAAGTAAACTCTACATTATAGTGCAGAAATGGAAGTTGTGGAAACACTCAGACACAGAAAGTAAACAAGCATCTCCACGAAACAGGAATCAGGTCTTTTAATGAAATGTGATGATCAGGCCAACAAGCACCCCACAAAAGCAATATATGGACGATATTTACGTAGCCAAATCGCAATTCCACATGTACAGTGCTAAGATAGAAGATATCACCGGGACGTCCAGAGATTTACCTTAGCTTTTTGAACAGGACGCCCTCTTGTTTCATCCCTCATATCGACTGTGGATGTCATAATTTCTGCACGTAGGATTAAACATCAGTAACGACAAGGTGCAAAGCAAAACCCAGTAAATAAACAAATGCAATAAAAAATCATACTCTTTTCAACAGCTAATCCGTTGTTTTTCAAGATCTCTGCAACAGTAACAACGGTGGCAATAGCTGCAGGCATGACAGAGCAAAATGTTACTTGAGATTGCCAAAAAAGAGTTAGCCATTTTCAATTATCCACAAAGCTCACTACAAATTTGTTTGGGAAGAACGTTGAAACCGAGTTTGCCAAACGAGAATAAAATAAGCTATTTTCTAATCCCCTTTTCCAATTAGTCTCTAAACATTCAATGGAACAAGCTACAAACAAAAGAGTTTTAAAAAATTAACAATGATCTCAAAAACTCTCGTTTAACATCCCAAAAATCCGGGCATTTCCCAATTAGGTTAAGCGAAAATTTAACGAGTTAGCTACCCAACAGAAATAGACCAAAAAGTACAAATTCACGGAATCAAACATTTACAATAATCTAGGCCTAAAGAAATTGTTACCCATTCCGAGAGCAGACAGCTCCACCTCGTTGTGTTGTTGCATATACCTCTGTAAAACCCATAATACGTCCATGAGAAGAACCTCGCATAACCCCAAAACCCTAAAATCGAGTATGATATAGATACAGAAAATAAGGGGGGAAAAAAAGAAGAAGAAAAATCTTACCTTGGCAAGATTGACATAGAAAAACAAGGGCTTTTTAGTGTTGGAAACTTGAATTCTGTTCTTCTTGTGAGAATCTGCAGCTATATTGATGTTATTAACCCCCTCGGTAATTTCTTCCATCGGATCAAATTCACGGCTAACCCTAATCTTCAAATAAAGATTCGACCTTGCTCTATGAAGGCGAGACAGTCACCGGGTTATATAGAATTACAACCTAGCTGAGTCCTAAAATCCGGAGCTTTTTTTATTAATTTCCAAAATTCACTTTGTCCCTTTAAAAATAATTAGTTACATTTAATTATTAATTTCACCAGGTTTTATGATATTGTGTAGATATTTATTTTTATTTAACCATATTATTTTTATGCGATGCTTATCAAACATATAAATTAATATGTATTAATTAAATTGAATATTATTTAGTATATATTAGGGACTTTTAAAATCAACAAATAAATACATAAAGTATTTGAAATTAAAGATTTTATGTAAAAAGTGTTAAATTATAGGAAGTCTGGTGTATTTAGTTTTTATAATAAATATTTGGTAAGTCTTATTTAATATCTAAATATTTTTATTATTTAACCATGTTATCATATTAAGGTGTTATGTTTACCAATTGAGTTAGAATAATATTTATAGGAGTTCTTTAAAATCAACAAATAAATGTAATAAAATTTAAATTTTAAGAAATAAAGTGAAAAAGGGTTTAACTATAGGAATTTTCACTTAATTCAGTCTTATTTAACAATTTATCATGTGGGTCAAAGAGTATTAAGTAAAAACTAATTAAACTCTAGAGGCTAAATAAATTACAAATGTTAGATGGTAATTTATTGTTGAAATATGGGTTTGTAGAGTGTGGCTAGCCTTAGTATATTTACCACGCAAGATCTTCTGTTCCCAAAGTTAGTGTGTCCTCTGTTTCGGTACAATCTCAGTCGTTCAATTGTGAGTTCCATTTATTGAAATGATATATTTTGATGGGACAGAGTAATGAGAACAATTGGGTCCTTATATTTACACCTAAATTCAAAGTAGATTGCTTGTAAAAATTTAGATGTTTCTTCGTAGGCTTCGTTTGGTAGACAGTCAATCAGCTATTTTTTTAGCTGATTGGCTGTCTATGGCTGTTTGAAAGTCAAACAGTCATAAAAATTATTTGGTGATCAGCTTTTTTAACAGTTGTTAACATGTAAACAGCTAAAAAGGAAAACGCTCCTATGCAGGAGCGTTTTTGTTAATAAGCTAAAATTTTTACTATTAAATGTCAATTTTATCCTTTATGTAGTTATATGTTAGAAATAAAATATGTTCCTTAAATAAAAATAAAAATAAAAAGAGTTAGTATAAATTTTTTATAAATGATGAAACAGTGCACATAAACATGACTTTTTTAAAATCTAAATTCTTATAAGAATATTCAACAAAATACTAAGATATATAATATTCATACCCTTATAATTTTTTTGGAGTCATGTCCTCATAAGTCATTTTACACATAAACAACTAATACTAAATAACTAATTTTACCAAACATCTTTAACAAACAGCTAATGCAATCTGCTAGTCAAATCAGCTGATAGAATCAGCTATTAGTTAACAGCTGATAGAATCAGCTAGCAGCTATTGCAATCAGTTGATTGCCAAACAGGGTCATAATATATATCTTACATAAAATTTTAAGAATCAGATCTTCTATGTCAATTATGATGTTTCTATCATATTTTATTAAATCTAATCTATACATTTATATGAATCTCATATAAATATATGGATGAGATTTAATAAAACAGAATAAGTGGAACAGAGAATTTGATTAGAAAATTTTGAAACTTGATGATGGTCTTTTGGAGTTGAACATCTACTACTATACCCGGCATCCACACTGTCTTTTTTAGCTTTTGATCGGAGCCGAATTTTGTCTCGTTAGAATTTACCCTACGGCTGATCTAATTTTGTAGCATCGTTCCAGTTTCTTTTCTCTTGTATTAAAAAAAAAGATTAAAAATTAAAATAATATCATTTTATTTAATTATTCGGTTAATCGAGCTGGATTCGGATCATAAACGGCCAGATGAGTGAAGCATTTGACTTTTAAGCAGTAGGCATGCCCGTACATATAGTTATAAGGGTACATCTCTTAAATTGCATCGGACTAATCAATGTCAATCAAAGACCAAAACTTTTCAAATTTCCATCACGAAGTTTGGTAGCTTTTTGGTTATGGAGATCGGGGACAGCGAAGGACTTGGAGGGTCTCAGCTTATGAGCTTGTAAAAAGACCCCATTAAAGGGCAAAATAGATGTGGTAGGTATGTGTAAAGCGAATAGGGGGGGCAGAATCGTTGACATGATCTTGTTGTTGCGTGTAAAAATAAAAGAAGTCGTCGGGACACGTCCTTCATTTCATCCATTCAATAATAATCTTCTTCCTTCCATATGTGGAGGGCCACAAGTTTCTTTCTTGACTTAACTATTCAATCATATACAGTATCGTGTTGTTGTGTTGTACAAGTTTTGTGATCTCAGACACATAGTTGTAAGAAATCTTACTTTATTGCTGAACTAATAGAAAGTCAAGATTTTCTGTTTCTTTAAGGCCGAGGAAAAAGAAAGGAAAGAATAAAGAATTGAACTTTTAATTGTACGAAGTGAGATAGTGATGATGAGTTGAATTACGTTGATACACAACATTGGAAGACTCTCGGGAACCAAAGCAGAGCAAAGCAAGACAAAAGGGTTTGCTTCACCAATCCAATCTGTACGAACTAGGTCGGTCTTCTGGTGGATAGCGTAAAGATCCGATTGCATCGGCAAATGGGAGCTATAGAGGAAGAGGAACAGCAAGTAATAGGAGACAAGGACTCCTCCGAATCTGATTCCCATGTTCTCTCTTCTTCTTCCGTCTCCGTTGATACTTCTCTTCCCCTCCCTCTTTTGTCCTCTCGCCTCATGTTCGTTCCCTTTCCTTCCTTCATCTTTTTTCTTTCATTTCATCTTTAGATTCTAGTGTTTTCTCTGGGTTTCGTTTTCTTGGGAAAAACATATGTGTGTAAGGGGAAAAGCTAGATGTGAATCGTAAGGGCTTATATTGTTCAACCATTTCTTTTTCTCCTGAAACTGAAAAGGAGAAAATTTTCTTTTGTTTTTCTACAGAAATTTGTGCAAAGATCTGTTCAAGAAATGGTCAAACCTGGAGGATTCTTGCTTCTCTATCCAGACTGTTTCTGGCGGCATCACCAATTTGTGTGAGTATTTGCTTTCTACTGTTGTTTAGAGCTGGTTTTTCGTTGCAAATTTCATGCTCATATCGGAAGCAATTGCATTCGGAAACAAAGGCAATCCCTTTTTTAGTGGTTCTGTTGCTTATTGAGTAACTATTACTTGATGTAATCCTGCCCTATAGTGCTCAAGGTAACGGTGAAGGAAGAGAATGGAAATGAGGTTTCTGTAACTGTGAGGTTATATGGCCCTAATACTGATTATGTTATCAATCGTGAGCGGGAGTTGCAGGTGATTCCCTACGAACTCCTTTGTGTCTGCTAGAGCATTTTGAACTAATATTGGATGAATTAGGTGGAAGAAATTCTGTCGTTAATAATCTATCATCTGTATAGGCTATCAAGTACCTTTCAGCTGCAGGATTCGGTGCCAAGTTGTTGGCAGTGTTTGCAAATGGCATGGTGCAGTCATTTATTAATGCACGTACACTTACTCCACAAGGTATGAATTTGTTCAAATTTAGTTTTGAACATAGTAGTTCTCACCATCTTTTTGCCAATGAAAACCGAAACCATTTCGATGCATAATGACCGGAAGTTGGAGCTACTTAGTCTAATTTTGGCTGAGCTTACTTGCTTTTCATGTAGACAATTGAATCAGTGGCAATTTGTATGGATGCTGTTAACCTTGAACTCTTGTATATGCCTTGAAGCATGTGTGGAGGAGTATTTTTACTTCCCTTTCAAAGTTCTGGTACTCCTTTTCTTTTTCTGTATGGAGAGGGTCAAGTTTTGATGCATTCCAATTCCATTAGGATCACAGAGTTGTCTGTTGGTGACTCTGGAAATACATTAGTTGTGCTCATCAAGGTCTTTTGCCCCTTTTTGAGTATTATGTGTGGTTGATATGGCTAACCTTCTTTTCTAATTTGTGACAGACATGAGAAAACCAAAACTGGCTGTAGATATTGCTAAGCAGCTCCGTAAATTCCATGAGGTGGAAATTCCAGGTTCTAAGGAACCACAATTATGGAATGATATCTTCAAGTTTTACGAGAATGGTATGTTCGATGTGCCTTGCTCCTACTTCTTGTGTTTCATGCATGCAGTTTGTTTCATCCAACAAGTCAATGTTCTGTCCTTGTTTTTCAAATTAAGCAGTTTACTCGCATTGATATCAGGGTAACTGTGGTTTCCTAACATTTTTCAAATTTCCTCATGTTAAATCACTATATTTTTGCAGCATCTATTCTTCAATTTGATGATGCAGAGAAGCAAGGGAAATATGAGACAATTTCGTTCAAGGAAGTTCATAATGAAATCGTCGAAATCAAGGTAAGCTACCTTTCCACCAGTTTTCCTTCTAGTAGCATGTATTATACACCAGGGATTTTTCAAATAGAAATGCAACCATTTGCGCAACTAAGTGTGAATAATTTGGGCACCAGTTATAACTGTGCAGCACAAAATAACCATATTTGAAGGGAATGCAAAACTGCAAAATAGTGTTGTTTGCTGTTGATATCTACTCAAGAAACTCTGATGTGCAAAGAGACTTGGTGATCCTTTGGCAGCAAAGAATGCTAATTTTATTTATCAATGTATTTGGGGGTAGTTGTGGACTTGAAGAGCCTTTTCCTATTAACAGACACATTGCACTTATAAATGAACAGGAATTGACAGGTCTTCTTGATGCTCCTGTGGTTTTTGCGCACAATGACTTGCTATCGGGTAACCTAATGCTTAATGATGCAGAAGGTAAAAATTGCTGCTAGTTTCTAATTTTCTTCAGCTCCCTGCATCCTCCTCTTTCTATCATGGATTTGATGTCTTTCGATTCTCTTTTTACCAATATGACTTTTGTAATCTTGGGAAGTCAAGGTTATAAATGGTTGTGGTCCATTATTAACTCATTTATCCCGTGAACCTGCAGAGCAGCTATACTTCATTGATTTTGAGTATGGATCATACAGCTACAGAGGTTATGATATTGGAAATCACTTTAACGAATATGCGGGCTATGATTGTGACTACAGCTTGTATGTGTTAATTTCTTGTGCTATATTAACTCCATTTTCAGCTATAGAAATAGCTCATGTAGATTTGGTTTGTTGGTGATTGTATTTGTTGTTGTAGAAACCCAAGCACGCATGAGCAATATCATTTCTTCAGGCATTATTTACGTCCTGATAAACCTACTGAGGTACGTAGTGGCTTCAGAATTTTATGGTGCATGCATTTGGAACCGTGGTGTATATAAGAAGTATATATATATTTATATATGTATGTATTTTTCTTGAATAGGTATCGGACAAAGACCTCGAAGCTCTCTATATAGAGACCAACACTTTCGTGCTAGCGTCCCACTTATTTTGGGCACTATGGGCCCTAATTCAGGTAACTAATATTCCTGAAGTTTGTTGTTTATTCAAGGATATAACAACAGTGCAAGGATGATTGATAAATATGTTTGTTGTTACAGGCAAAGATGTCTCCAATAGACTTTGATTATCTTGGCTATTTCTTCTTGAGATACAACGAATACAAAAGGCGGAAGAACGAGTGTTGTTCACTGGCTCGATCTTACCTGTCAAGCCGCGGTTCTGGGTAGTTTTTCAATATTCTCCTCTTTGGCCGAAACATTTTCCTGTAAAATATTATGCTGCAGTAGCCATTGATATTTGAGGAAGAACTTGAGAACAGAGTCTGCCAAGAAGAACAGTTATAAAGTTGAGCCACAGCCTGTGGTTCCATTTTGTTGTAATTGTTTTTTTCTGATGTAATTCAATCACTCAGTTTGCAATAATTCTTCATCATTCATCAGTTCAATTCCACTATTGTTGTTTAGTTCTTCTTTAACTTGCTATGAATTTGATGAAAGTTTTTAGACACTGATATATAAGAATCATCTTTTGTTTCCTTAAAAGTAAGCACACCAGACCAGATATAAACAAGATTTTCAAACACCTCTTATTGTTGTTTGAGAAAGGCAAAAGAAATCGACTTGGGCCTGAACACATTTATCAGGAACATAAACAGAGTTGATCCAAGAAGGCCATTGAACCAAAGGCGTCTAGTAGTATTTAGTACACAGGGATGGTGTTTGATTTAGTCTCAAAGACTGGAGGAGATTGAGAAAGAGAAGAAATTGACTCAAGTGTGAGAAGAAAATACGAAGGAGAGCAAAGAGACGATGTCCGGAACCAATCAGATATCGCTCCTACAAGCATTTACGGTTCAATTGATTTGTGGGTTAGGGTTAGCAGTGGCATTTTGGGTGGCTCGTAATTTTTACTCCATCGATCTCATCTCCGATCCTTGCCCCACTCTCCGTCTCCTCTCTGTACTTCTCTTTCTCTCAGACATTCACTTGTCCTTCTGGTTAAAGTCATTGACTTTTCCATTTTTCTTTTCTGGGTTTTTCTGTTAGATCGTGGAAACACCAATTGTGATACTTGTTTACAGTTGGTTTAGACTGAATCCTCAAGAATGCTCGGTATTACGCTTCACCCTGTCCTTTTCTTAATTATCTTCTGTTTTGTGCTTATTTTTGTTGAATTTATCTCTGCTTGGTTCTGTTATTACAGTACTTGAAAGCTGTAGCACGAAGCATTTTGGCCCTTCCTCTTGGTTAGTCTTTATCTGATTCTTTTAAAGTTTGTACATCTAGATCTCTCAAGTGCTTTTGAACTGATTTATTTTTTCACTAAATTGAAGAAAGTTCGGGAATAATACTCGTTAATCGTGTGTTTGTTCTTTTCCAACTCTGCAGGGGCTCTACTGATTGCTCTTGGAGCTATTGCTTTGGGTGCACCTATCCACATTGAGTGAGTATGTGTTTGAGTGGTTGTTTAGGTTCATGTATTTGGAGTATGATTTTGCAAACTAAATCGTAGTGAGGAAATGACTCCCCTCTCACCAAGTTTCTAGTAGCATTTGTCTGTGTACTGACTCTGTTCTTTTGATATTGGTATAGCTATTTATCAAAGACCATCTGTTACTCACTTCTGATGTCATCATTCACAGTGAGTTCTCATCATCATCGTACTAATCATTTGGAAATATAGAGTTGAATATCTAACCTTAATATTCCAACTTAATTGAAATTATCTCATCTGATATTGAGAATCTATTGTCTCGAGTAAGCCTTGAAATTGCATCTACTTTTCTCTTTTCATTCTTTGTTGTTGATGCTTTTCTAAAGAAAAGATGAAATGGTTTAAGGGTATTGTTTTCTTTATGGACTCAGATACCTAACTAAGAAAGTTGTCTTGTAAACAGTTTGTTCCTGCTGCTGCTGTATTTGGTACATCATGGACACATTGGCAGCGTATCTTTGCACATACGAAGTAAGTTCTTTAATGTTTATTTGTGGCATTTGTAGCTTGTAAATTGGATGATGGGAAATGTTTGCGAAAACTTTTTCTGGAATGAAATTTTCTTGAAGTTTGAAACTTGCAGATAGATGACGTATTATCACATGAGAAGTGCAAAGAAACTTGCCTGAAACTTGGCCCGGTCGCCCTTTTGAAGTTCTCTTATGATTTTTATTCATTGATATGGATTGATCACTTGCAGGCCAACTGAAGCTATAGAATATATGATCTGTATACAAGCTTATGGAGCTATAATTGGAGCTTGGTTTGGAGCTTGGCCTATGCCACTTGATTGGGAGAGGCCATGGCAGGTAGTGCACTATCTTTCTCTAGAAATGGGATTCCTTTCATCACTGTTTATGAAATTCATAATTGCAACTTGTATGCTTTCTGTGTTTGATGTGATATTCTTATTTCTCCTTTTGTGGATATATCGTCTTGTAGGAGTGGCCAATATGCGTTAGCTATGGAGCCATTGGTGGTTATTTGGTTGGATTGGTGGCAAGTTTAGGGTTTGTAATTGCAGGTCATGGACATCATCTGAAAAAGGAGTGAAGAGCTAAAGAGATGAAATAAATAACTAACTAACCAGCAATGGTCGAATAGGAATTGAATCAGTGATAGATGTTTGATACATCCTTATTAGTTAGCTCCTCTATAACCTTTTATGTTGTATGATCTATAAACAGATAATCCAACATTGTCAAACAGATTTGCAAACTTTTGAAAGGTCTGACTTCTTACAAACATCTAACTATCATAAGAAAGTAGCATGAATCTAAATTAGAACACAACTTGTGTTCTTAATGCAACACTCGGCCGATTAATTTCACTTCTGTTTTACACAATGATGCTACAAAACTCAAAGGACCTTCCTCTGCGGCCTGCCCGCGTCTTCATCCTGCATTTGCCGTTGCCAATGTCAGGATTGTCGGTAAGAAGAACACGTACATAAAGCAACAACCTTTTACAGTGTTTCACAGTTGCAGGTTCATAAATTTAGCCAATCAGCATTTCCTAGGACTTTTAACTTCACATTACTTGTTCCTCGACATAGCTAATTATGTTCCAAAATGATCGGTTAGACTCTTCTCCTACACTGTCGAAGAGGACCTTCTTTTCCAAGCAAACAACCAATGGTAAGAGCAGACAAGAAGGTTACTTTTTGATTAAAACTGATATGGGAAATTTTGCTTATTGAATCAAAGTGAGTTCTTTGAGTTGGTCGCAGTTACAACGAACTAATGCAAATCCATTTACAGAAAGGCGGCAACTTGAGCAATTACTCAAAGAAACAGACACTAAGAAGATCAAAACCAAAAACCAACAAAACAAAGAAAGGGTGGTGTTTGGCTGCATTTCAATGCAATTTCCTTCTCGAAATAAACCATTTGGAAAAGTAAAGGGTGCTACGCTGCATGAATTGTTCTGTCCTCTCTCGGGCTATTCTGCTTTAAATGGGCCTCGACCCAAATGTATACTTCACTATAAAGGATTGGGGTTTAGGGTTTTTAATGATAACCGTAACAAGGGAGGACATGGCATCATCAAGGGTTTCACTGAAGGCCAAAGGAAAGGGCAGCGGGAAGGTGACAAAGGAGGAGGAGAAGACGACGATACAGAGCGTGAAGGAATGGAGCAATTGGGCTCTGAAGAAAGCTAAAGTCGTTACTCACTATGGTTTCATTCCTTTGGTTATTATCATTGGCATGAACTCCGATCCCAAACCTCAGCTTTATCAGCTTCTTAGTCCCGTCTGATCTCCTCCCATCCCCTTCCCTATTAGTCGAGCTTCCTCATATTTCCCTATTATTCCCTGCTGCTTTGTTAGCTTTATGGATGTGATCCAACATTTATTATTATAAAGTTCTATAAAGTTTTCATCTTTCTGAATATATGTTTGGGATTGAATCTTGGTTTTTCTGCTATGCTGGTTTGATTGATTTTATCTGTTTCATGTAATGCCTTTTAGTGTGGATTCGATGCGCCTTCCGGCCCTTCTTTGATTATGTGCTCTTTTCGTTTATATATTGTTTGTCATAAACTTTTCCTGGATGCTCTGAAGACGTTTGGGTACAGTTCTTTCTTCTGTTTGGTTGGTTTGTAAGCATCCTCTTCCTTTATCCATCTTGAGCTTAACGCAGAAAATGAGGAGGTTATATTATTCTGATGTCAGGCTTCTGACTGCTTAAGCTTGGAAGGGAACAGTAAGAGAACCCAATGAGACAAAATTCTAGAATCCACCAAGACACGATGAAGATGTCGGATTAGGCAAGGTAGAATGCCACGTTTTGCATGTTTTAAAACTCACTAGATGAGGTTCGATTCAAAGAGTTCTAGAATATGGTGGAATCTTACGAAAGGCTTTGGAACCTTCTGAAATATAGTAGAAACCTATGGAAGCTTGTAGAACATTGTGGAACATTATAGAACTTTATAGAAGTTTGTAGAATGTTGTAGATAAATGCATAATATACATAAAGCATGTAGAATAGTGTAAAGTATTCTAGAAGATTATTGTAGAACGTTAGATCAAGTAAATCTTGTACTTCCATTCTAAGAAGGAACTAGTATATATACCCTTTGAGGGTAGCCTCATTTGTATTATGGTATCAAACTGTCATTGATCATAGAAGAGAGAGTTTTTAAATAAAAGTGTCTTTGCATTCTCTTAGATTCTTTCTCTCCTTTAGCATTGTGGTTCGTGTAGTAAGGCTAATTTGGGAAAGAGAGTGTACTCAAGAGTTGAACGAGCATTAGTAAAAGTCCAAGCTTGTTACAAGTGGTATTAGAGCTTTCTTTGAGATCCTTTGGGTATCATCAAGATAGCTGACTCAAGTGAAGTGACTACTCACAAAAGAAGGGAGGTTGAGAGGGTTCCTTCTACTAATAAAGGCAAGAGAGACAAATCCATTATAAGGAATGGCTTGATTGAAGCAATAGTTAAGCTCTCGATGTTGGAGATCACTATAGGGGAAGATCGAGAGAGATCGATGATTGAGACCAAAGAGTGGAGAAGTTAGAGAAAGAACAATCTCTACTCCGCGAAGAGATGGATGAGACTATCAATATCGTTGCCTTTGATGCTTTTGAAAAGGTGAGTTTTTTGGAAACCTCTCTGGTCTCTAAAATTATTATGCTTGAGGAAGCACTTGTTACTTCGGTTGCCTAGTTGATGGAAGTGACGAAAGATTGGAGCTTGGCAAGATGGCGATGATAAAAGGAGTTGTAGCACCTACCATTGCTACCAACAATGCCAAAGTGAAGTCTTAGAGCCCAAAGCCTTTGGAGGAGCAAGGGACGCGAAGGTTGTTTACAATTTTCTTTAAAATATAGAGTAATATTTCAAGACATTTGGTGTTACGGATCACGCCATTGATTGATATTGTTACCCTCTACCTTGAAGATACGACCATGGTATGATAAAAGAGAAGATACAATGATATTGAGAAGGGACTTGCATTATAATACATGGGAAGACTTCAGGAAGGAATTGAAGAAGCAATTCTATCTGGAGAATGTGGAGAAGGAATGCTCAATTCAAGTTAAGAAGACTTAGGGTATGCTTGTTTAGTGGGTATGAGAAGAAAGGAATGGGTATAAAATCAAAAACAATGCTTGGTAAAGAGTTATGATTGGATAGGTAATATTATCATTCCTTATTTTGGGGCCTTACTCCATTCCTCCCAATAACCAGAGGAATGGGAATCATTCCTTCGTATATTTGGTGTGCTTTTTGTTGACTTAGACCAATCTTGCTTTTTCTCACTCTTTCCACAACATTTTTAACAAACCAACCACCATCAATGGTAATGGTAATCATTTCTTTATTTTAACTAACCATCATAATTATAATGATTATATCCATTCCCATTCCTCACTATATTCATTCCCATTCCCATTTCCATTCTCCTCTTTAAACCAAGCCCCCCCTAAATGAGTCACACATATATAAGAAGTTAATGATGTATGCATTGGGATCCTTGTCAGGTAACCCATCAAATTATATGTTCTATTTAATTATGTAAATTAAATTAAGCTTAATCTCAAGATCGTTATTATTTATCTCCAACTTTATAATGCTCAATTGTGTTCTATAAGAGATGGTTTAATATAATCCATCATTGTTCTCCTTTTGATAAATAAATAATTATTTATTTATTACCTACTAATTAATAATTAATGTTTATTTTGTGTCTAAGATACTTATTTTAGTTTATATTTTGGTTTAGGTACAAGTTAGAGGAAAAAGAAGCAAAAAGAGCTAACATATCATTACTAGATGTGATCAAGTAGGTGCCAAGTTACGTAAAATTCCATAGGGATTTATATACCAATAAGAAAAGTTAAGAGGTGATGAAAAGATCATGATTGGTGAGAATGTTTATGTGGTTTTCTAAAAGAAAACTTATGAATATAAAAGAAAACATTTCATAAGTATAAGGACCCAGATATATTTATTATTATTTATAAGATTGGTAACACTATGATTAAGCTACCTATGTTAGATTTAAGAGCATAAATTAAAGTTATGTCTCATTCAATTTATGCTTTTTTAAATATAGGACCTTTGAAAAAAACTAGCATTATCATACAATTGACTGATCGCAATAAT
Organism: Erythroxylum flavicans; assembly: GCA_027576715.1. NCBI lineage: Eukaryota > Viridiplantae > Streptophyta > Magnoliopsida > Malpighiales > Erythroxylaceae > Erythroxylum > Erythroxylum flavicans. The sequence goes on along the minus strand of JANZXP010000195.1, from coordinate 282,777 downwards.
GATTATCCAAATAGAGTGATTAAACATATTCCTGTGAAGGTGAATGAATTAGTATTTCCTGCTAATTTTTATGTGATAGATATGGATGACGATATTTCTCCTAGGCAGACACCTATCTTATTAGGGAGATCATTCCTTAATATTTCCCAAATTAAGATAGATGTTCGTGAGGGTACTCTCATAATCAAATTTGATAGGAAAGTGATTCATTTTAATATTTTTGATGTCATGTTGATTTAGGAAAAGCACTAATTGAGATAGTAGCTACTCGCATTATTTAAAACTAGTCCTAAGAGGTATGAGCTTGCTTTCGTATAACTACCTGATTCTTACTAGAAGTTGTTATCTTCTAATATGCAGGCACTTAATTTGGAGTTAAAACCATCACCCTCTCAGTTGAAATATATGTACTTAGGGGACAATCAGAAACCATCACCCTCTCAGTTGAAATATATGTACTTAGGGGACAATCAGACTTTTCTAGTGATTATTTCAGTGAAGTTGACTCCTAAGCAGGGAGGTAAGTTAGTTTGTGTGTTAAGGAAGAACAAGAAGGATATTGGGTAAATAATTGTTGATATTAGAGGAATAAGCCCTTTTATGTGCATGCATAAAATTTTGCTTAAGGAAGATGCCAGGTTAACTAAGAAGGCACAATGTAGGCTAAATCCTCCAATGAAAGAAGTTGTGAAAAAGGAAGTTTTTAAACTTCTTAATGCTAGAGTGATTTATCCTACTTTGGATAGTAAGAGGGTAAGTCCAATGTAAATGGTTTCAAAGAAATTTAGAATTAAAGTAGTAACAAATCAGGATGTGAGTCAGTTCCCATTCGTATGCAAACCAGGTAGCAAGTTTTATTGATTATAGGAAATTGAATTATGTAACTTGTAAATACTACTTTGCCTTCCATTTATTGATCTGATTCTTGAGAGACTAGTTAGAAATGATTATTACTATTTTCTAGATGCTTTTTCAAGCTATTTTTAGATTCTTATTGCACCTGAGGATTAAGAAAAGACAAATTTCACATGTCTATTTAGTACATTTTCTTACCGAAGGATGCCTTTTGTTCTATGCAATATTCTTACCACTTTCCAAAAGTGTATGGTGCATAATATCTGAGTATATTGAGAAAATTATAAAGGTGTTTATAGATGATTTTAATGTCTATGGTTCTTTTGATAATTGTTTAGGGAATCTTACATTTATTTTAGAAAGATGCATTAAAACCAACCTTGTACTTAATTGAAAAAAAAAGTCCTTTATAGTTTATCAAGGTATAGTTTTAGGATATGTTGTGTCTTCTAAGGGTATAAAGGTTGATAAGTCTAAGATTGACCTTATTTCTGCTTTGCCTTACACAACAAATATACGAGAAGTTCATTCTTTCATTTTCCATGCAGGTTTCTATCGCATGTTTGTCAAGAATTTCTCAAAGGATGTTGTTGCTAACCACCTTAGCTGCTTAGTCCGAGAGGAAGCTGATGTGCTTTTAAAAGAAACATTTCCATATGAACAATTGTGCTCTACTAGCTTGAAACCTCCATATTATCCAGATATTGTGAATTTTTTAGTTATTAATAAGTTGCTATAAGTTTGTCAAAGGCTCAAAGGGACAAGCTTAAGAAACCAAGTACTATTTTTAGATGATTTCTATCTTTAGAGGCATTATATAGACCAAGTGATAAAAAGGTGGCTCCTGAGACTCTTATACTTGTGGAGTGCACTTTGGATAAAAAGAGATCGCCAATACGGTACTTGAAAGTGGTTTTTATTAGCTTTTATTATTTAAGGATGCATATCTCTTTTTAAGTCATATGATAAGAGTCAAAGGATAGCTAACTTATCTCATAGAAATCAAATGCCACAAACTCCCATTTTTGCTTATGATTTTTTATATTTAGGGTGCCACAAATTCCTATTCTTGCTTACGATTTTTGATAGTTAGGGTGTTGATTTCATGGGATCATACCCTCCATCTTTTGGTTTTCATTTTATTTTACTTACAGTTGATTATATTTCCAAATGGTGGAAACAAAAGCCACTAAGACTAATAATACTAAAGTTGTTGCATCTTTTATCAAGTCTAGCATCTTTTTCAAGTTTAGGATATTAAGGGCAATTATAAGTGATAGGGGAACACAATTTTTTAAATAAGGTGATGGAAGCTTTATTTAGGAAATACTATATCCTACATAAGGTATCCACTTCTTATCATCCCCAAACAAGAGTTTACACGGAGGTGTTCAATAGAGAAATCAAGTTAATCTTATAGAAAATAGTTCAACTGAATAGGAAGAATTGGAGCTTGATAATAGAAAATGCACTTTGGTCTTACAAGATGGCTTATAAAACACCAATTAGTGTGTCTCCATATAGATTAATATTTAGAAAGCAGTTTCATATTCCTATAGAGGTGCAACTCAAGGCATATTAGGCTATCAAGCAGTGTAACATGAATCTTGATGAAGTAAGAGTGCATAGAAAGTTGTAATTGTAGGAGCTTAAAGAGATAAGGAATGATTCTTATAAGAACATAATGATCTACAAGGAGAAGACTAAAGCTTTCCATGGCAAGATGATCTCCAAAAAAAGCTTTATTATTAGTCAAAATTTTCTTCTTTATCATTATAGACTTAAACTACCTCTATATAAGTCACGTTCTTATTTGTTCGGTCCTTTTGTGATATCTAATGTCTTTCATTATGGTGCAGTATAGATTTTGAGTTTGAAAACATATAAGATAGTTAAGGTGAATGAGTATCGCCTCAATCCTTATTATAAATAATTTTGAATGGAGAATGTAGAAATGGTGGTAATTAAAGACCCAGTTTATATAATTTGTTGAAGAAAGCATAGAGTTCAGCCAACGATAGTAAAAAAAAAAAGATGCTACTTAGAAGGCAATCTAAGGGGAGTTTGTTCCTTTTCTTTTGCATTAATTTTTATTTTTTATTGAATACTCTCTCTCTTACATTAGGGAAAATGTAAGTTTTAATTATAGGGGTGGGGAACTTGGTTCTTATGATTATTTTTTAGTGTCTTTTACATGTTTTAATAAAAAAAATCTCTCTTTTTCCATTGCTTCTAGGATTGTATAATTATAATTAAAGAGTCAAATTAACTAGAGAAATTCATGGTAACTTGGACATGTACTATTACTTTTGTAGTTGTTCAATGAACTTTTCCTTTAGAAGAGTATTAATTAGTGGGTAGATATAAACTGGTGAGTTTTTAAGTCTCTTAGATTGACACACCCATATTAGTCTTGCTGCCTTTCTTTCATATTTGATCATCATAACATGTACCTCCTAACTTTGTCTTAGTTTTCTATTCAAGACCCCACTTTTATATGCATTAACATGAAAATGATATAGGCATTCTTTGTTCTACAAGCTACATTAGCCAAATAGCTTATCTAATGACAAGTTTGTTTTCCTATTGATTAAGCCCCTTTAAGCTTTATTAGCTTACCTAAATTAAAAAAATATCTTACTTAAGTCTTAGAGCTAATGGAGAATGGTTGATCATTGATGCTCGTGGATGCATAAGAGAATAAGTGTAGGGGTGTTCATATATATGGGTTGGCTATAGTTGATGGAACGTGATGTTCATTTCCTATTAACGAGTTCCATTGTTTATGTAGTTTCTTTGTTTCTTTGTTTTTTTTTCTTGCTTTTCAAATTTCAATAGAAAAAGGTGTCCAGAAGGAAGATCATTCATTTTTCAAGTAATTCATATTAATCTTTCCTCTGTAGTTTTAAGCAAGATGTGACTTGATTGTGTTGTAAATAAGGGAGAAGTTGCTACAAAGGGTCACTCCATATACTTATAATGGATTGTTCATCACTATTCTTTTAGGTGATTCCTTCTATTTTTTGTGCTTCATATGGTTCATGATTTGAAGGTCCGAATCTAAAATGTGGAATAGAGTTTTTACATTCATCATAGTTGATGGTACCTTTATTTTATTGGATGATAATTTTACACTTAATGCTCTGTTGAGTATTTTTCTTGCTCGATTAGTTTCGACAGCTTTTGAACTACATGACCCAAATATTTTTCACCTTAACTTTTTGCCTATGACCACTTTGAAAATTTCTTTGATTTATGCTATGTATGTAAATCTTTAATGGTGGAGAACTGAGAAGAAATGCAAAGTCATTGACTATCTTGATCATGAATGGTGCTTGAGTGTAACTATAGATTTTTTTTAAACACAACTTGTGAGAATCTACCCTTAAATTGCTTAATTTTTTAAGGGAATTTTTATTGACTGATCATAAGAAAAACCTTGAATGTTTGATTTTTGCTATATGTTTTGAAAGTTACTCCTCCTTTCTTATGAATGTATGTTCCTAGGAAATATGGTTAAAAAGGAAGTATTTTGATTTTAATCTTTAGTTTTGCCTGAGGATAGTCAAAAGCTAATTGTGGTAGAACTGGGTAAGTACTTAATTAATTATTTATTTATTCTCTAATGCTTAATGATTAATGTTTATTTTGCATTTAAGATAGTTATTTTGGTTTATATTTTAGTTTAGGTATAAGTTAGAGGAAAAAGAAGCAAAATGAGTTAAATTCACAATTTTTGGTAGTTTTACTACTATTTAGTCGTATTTGCCTTCATGGATCAAAAGTAAATTAATTAGGAAAAAATTAGGACAAAAAATAAAAGAATTAGAGTTATTTTGGAGGAACACGCTCGTGTTGATAAAGGGCATACTCGTATAAGTCATGTACATCACCATGTAAGGGACCATATAAGTCTATGTGAGTGGGTACGACTTTGAGGTTGTTATTTTTCTTGTGTAAGAATGCATATGTGATAGGTGTAAATTATAATATGTTTTGATAGATATTTAAATGTGCTTTTAAGTATTTCTTAGATGATTATCATGTATATAGGCTTAGAATTACGTTGTTATTAGTGTTTGTTTGTATTAAGCATGATTTGGATCTTAATTTTATGTTTCAAGAGGTGTTTGATGTGTGTTTGAGTGTATGGAAGCAAGAAATTGAAGAAAGGAGAAGATTTAGAGAAAGCTTGGAGTAGTAGCCAAGGTCATGATCGTGACAGAAGCAACCCAGCATAGGCCATGATCGTCACTCATTGGCCATAATCGTGATAGAAGCCAAATTTTAAATTTCATGATCGTGACTCATTGGTCATGATCGTGACAGGTGTGATGACAGACGTGAGAACTGCTTATGAACTCAACTTTTTGAGGGTTATGTCGGACAATTGCGCCTGAGTAAAACCTAGTCATTACCTTAAAAAGCCCTAGGATTATAAAAGATAAAAGAATGACCTAAACTAGGAGAGCCTCCATTTGCTACATTTTGAAAAAAGCTAAGGAAGAGAGAGAAGAGGAGAGAGGAAGAAGGAGGTGTTGCTACTGCCGCGACTCCTAGTCCGCTCCAAGTGAACTTCTTCATTTCATCTTGTTATTTCTTTCATTTGATGTATAAGGTGGATATGATGATGGTGAATTCGTGTTTAAGTATTTTATAAACTCTTTTAAGGATTTGTTATTGAATCAATGTTAATTTGATTGCTTTTCATATCAATGATTTGGGTTTTGTGATTGCTTTTCGTATTTCCATTTGGTAATAAATTGAGAGAGTGAACTGATAGCAAAATGATTAGATTGCATAATGAGAGTTAAACAATCTAATAGATTACATAAACAATCAAATCAATTATTTATATGAAGAGAGATCTCATGTGGGGACCCGATTGTCTATTAGATTGCTCAAGATCTAATTGAGTTACGGGTTATTTTTGTTAATTGAGAGATTGCAATTTCAATAATTCAATTCAACTAGGGGTTATGATTTGGGGTTTAATGATTATAACTTGAGAGAGAGTAATCCACCCTTTGAAAGCCTAGGACCAACTCCGTATTAACTCAAAAGTGATTAAGTTAGCATTAGATGATAGGATAAATCCCCTTCTCTCATAATTGGTTAATTTTCCTTGTGTGAATTTTCAATTGTTAATTGGTTGTGCTCAATTTTGATTTCTTTGTGTTAATTTTACAATTTCTCTTTCAATCTTTCCATATTCAATTGCTTAATTTTTTGCTCATTTTTATTTTCATTTTAGTTACACTTTTAGGCCTTAGACAAATTAGGATCAGAATAGTTCGCTAATTCCTTATGGGATCGAAACCTTATATACTACACTTATAACTCTTGCTCTTGCAGAATATTGAGGGTTTTATAAGATTAAAACTTGATCAACAAGTTTTTGGTGTTGTTGTCAGGGAACTAGTTTAGGACTTTTTGAATCCCTTTTTTAAAGGGATTATTACCCTTTCCTATGATTGTGATACCCAATCATATGAAATAAAAAAGAAAAAGAAGTGAGTTTGATCATAAAGTAGAAGACACATCAATTTGAACCTCCCAAGGTAATAATAAGGAACCCGATAAGTTAAACACCATAAAGAAATAGGAAGAAAAATGGTGGATGAAATACATCATGGTGAGCAAAGGACCCTTAAAGACTTTATGAGGCAAAGGTTTAATGCCTATCATCAAGGACTTTTCTGATCACCAGTGTAAGCAACACACGATTTGTTTGGAGAGATAGTGAATAATAGTTATTTTTGTACATTGGAACGAAGTAGATAGCATCAACCTTCTAGGATCCAAAAGGAATGATTGCTGTAGATTTAGTGACAACATTGTAGGCTAAAAGTTTCAACCACACCAAGCAAATAAACAACCCGAAAGCCACATCTTTCTCTCCATTCAAAGCAATTCAGCATGGGTGTGAGCTATGCGAACAAAAGAGTCATATCATACTTAATTGCTTCCTAGTGGAAAAAAAACCAATGCGGAGCAATTGAACTTCAATGAAGCATAATTTAGTCGGGGAAGTAATCATCCTTATTTGAACACTTACAATCTAGGGTGGCAGAACCACCTAGATTTCTGTTGGTCAAATAATGTAAGGACTCATATGGGATATCAAGACCTGTTAGGATTTCAGCAAGATAAGTTTATTTCATGGGATTTTAAATTGGACATGATCATGGATAAGTTCATGAACATAGAAGAGGCCCAGAGAGACCAAAAAGGAAGTTTGAGCAAGTAATAGAAGATCATGCCTCTTCTATTCACAACCTAGAGGTTTAAATGTGCTAGCTTTCTAGTGAATTTTGTAAGAGAAATGTGGAAAATTTTCTGAGCAACATGGAAGTAAATCTAAGAGAGCAATGTAAAGCTATCATACTTAGTAGCAGGAAAGAGTTAGAAGAACCAGCAGAAAATCAAGTTGAAACCCACCTTGTTGAAGACCGAGAGAAGAAAAAAGATGATGAAGAACAGAATGAAGTGCAACACCCCATTATCTTATGATCAGGCTCAGGACCCTAGGATTCTTTTCACGAGAGTTTATTGAGAATTTAGAAGTACATTTCATGCGTCATCTAGCATAATCATACACGTGAATAGACACTCATTAAAATAATTGTACATGCATTCTTTGACATTTTTCGAGTATAATGGACTTATAAAAGTGATTTTGGTGTAAATTGTGGATTATATGTCTTGAAAATTGATTTGATGAGTGCAACTATTAATTTAGAATTTTTGGTAAAATTTTGGGTATTTTTGGACTAGGAAAAATTCTAAGTGGCAAGACAATTGAATTATGGTAGTAGAAATAAGTGTCAAATGATAGTGGAAAAATTGGCACATGACCTTAGGATTTATTGACAAAGGTCATAGAAAAATGAGAGACAATTGGATTAGAAATTGGAGATAAATAGACAAGAGATTAGTTGATATGGGGTACAATATTAGAAGATATTATTTTGGTTAGCATTATTAATTAAGAGGTAAGTGTCATG
>JANZXP010000195.1:238424-274815 GCA_027576715.1 Erythroxylum flavicans | reverse complement strand
ATTCGTTACGATTAAGTACTTTTGTTGTTAAAAAGGGTTGCTCTCGAAACTTGCCATAAACTTTCACCAACATTAAGGGTATGCTTGTTTAGTAGGTATGAGAAGAAAGGAATGGATATGAAATCAAAAACAACGCTTGATAAAGAGTTATGATTGTATAGATAATATTATCATTCCTTATTTTGGGGCCTTACTCCATTCCTCCCAATAACCAGAGGAATGGGAATCATTCCTTCATATATTTGACGCGCTTTTTGTCGACTTATACCAATCTTGCTTTTTCTTACTCTTTCCACAATATTTTTAACAAACCAACCACCATCAATGGTAATAATAATCATTCCTTTATTTTAACCAACCATCATAATTATCATGATTATATCCATTCTCATTCCTCACTATATTCATTCTCATTTTCATTTCTATTCTCCTCTTTAAACCAAGCGTCCCCTTACATATTAGAAGAATATTCTAAAATGTCTAAGAATTTTAAGAATTGTTGCTGGAAATTCTCGATTATCCGGACAAGGAAGCTTTTTTTGCTTTTTGTGATGGTTTACAACCATGGGCAAAGATTGAGTTGGAGAGGCACAGTGTGCAAGATCTCGTTAATACTATTCTGGTAGTCAAGTTGCTTTAGGAAGTACGAAAGGATGTCCACCACTTCAAGTCCTAAATAAGGGCAAGAGTGGGGGAGAGAAGAAGCAAAGCAAGGACGGAGCTTTGAAGGGTAGCAAGTCACAAGAGGGTTCAAGCAAGGGCCATAAAGAAAACAATCGTCCACATCTCTTGAAATTCTCATATATATTCTTGAATGTTTCTCGAGTGTGTAAACCTTCTGAATTGGCTCGAGCTTCCTTTTACATTTTCAGGGTAGAATTGCTTTTTTAATTTCTTCTTGAATTCTTCCTATGTATTCATGTTATAAGTCTCCTTCTCAATATCATTGTATCTTCTCCTCCACCACACCATTATTGTATTTTCAAGGTTGGGAAGCACAATCGATCATTTTGACATGATTCGCAATTCCAAGCGCCTTGAAATATTGCCTCATATTCTAAAGAAAATTGACAATGGCCTTTACATCCCTTGCTCCTCCGAAGACTTTAGACTTCAGGACCTTCACTTTGACATTATTGGTACTCGTGGTACGCATCACAACTTTTTGTGTCACCGCCATATTGTACAAGCTCCAATATCCCTTACTTCCTCTAACTCGGCGGTCAAAGTAGCAAGTGCTTGCTTAATTAATATAATATTAGAGACGAGAAATTTTTAAGGAATTCACTTTTTGGGAAACATCAGAGGTAACGATATTGATGGTCTCATTCATCTCTTTGATGAATACAAATTGCTCCTTCTCTAACTCCTTCACTTTTTGGTCTCAATCATTAATCATCTCTTGATCTTCCTCTACGTTGATCTCTAATTTTGAGAGCCTAGCTATTACTTCAGTTAAGTCGTCCTTTGTAGTAGAGATGTCTCTCTTGCCCTTGTTAGTAGGAGGAACCCTCTTGAGCTCCCTTTCTTCATAGATAGTCACTTCACTTGAGCTAGCCATCTTGATAATACCCAAAAGATTTCAAACAAAGCTTTAATACTACTTGCATCAACCTTGGACTTTAACCAACACTCGTTCGATACTTGAGTACGCAGTTGCTCCGGAGTCAGCCTTACTACTCGAATGACTTTGCTAAAAGAGAGAAGAATGTGTAAGAATGCAAAGACACTTTTATTTAAGAACTCTCTCTTCTAAATTAATTATATTATGATGTTATGATACAAATGAGGTCAACTCCTAAGGGGTGTATATACTGGTTCCTTTCTAGAACAGACGTACAAGATCTACTTAATTTAAGAGTTTACGATAAGCTTTTAGAATACTCTACTACATGTTTTATGTATATTATATATCTCTCTACAATATTCTATAAACTTTTATAAGGTTCTATAATATTTTAAAAGCTTTCACAAGCTTCTATCATATTTTAAAAGGTTCCAAAATCTTCCACAGGATTCTATCATGTTCTCGGTCTCTTTAGATCAAACCTCATTTGATGGGCTTTAAAATATGAGAACGTGACAGGTTGCAAAGAAGTAGAGGATGAACTGACATTATGACCTTGTGATTTTCTTTTCTTTTGCCTTTTACCTTTCATTCTTGTCTTAGCTACTAAGAGTAATGATATCTGACTTCATAGATTTGTCTTCTTTTCTTTGTGTTTTCTACTACGTCGAAATGTTTCGGTTACATCTGTTGAGACATGGGGTTCATCGATTTTACTTTTGTCAAGCTTAGTCCTAAGGAATGAAGATTCGGAAGACTATGTTTTATCAGTTAGTCTTGAATCGCCTCACTTCATGAAAGGTGAAATAATACCTGTTAGGAAGGTAAATTAGTACCATGTTTTGCTTTACTCTGGAAGCTTGATTGTCCTTCTAGCTTCTTTTCCTTTGATGTTAATTACCAGCTTAGGGCATGCCTCATATATATCTTTGCTCACTGAAGGCCTTGTCGGCTCAACCTGCTAGCTGAAGACAATCCGTACTAAAAATGCATTGCATATCGAGTAGCTTGGTTGGAATAAATGGGGAGCAACATTTCTTGTCGAATATTTTACGATTTATGTTCCTTTATTTGGTGCTAGTTCTGCGGTCGGGTGCAGATTCGTCTTCTTCATGTGTACATCTCGACTTTCTAGGAATGGATAATCTTATGTTTGGACTCTTTCATCTGCGACCCCTTGTGGCATTGGCAAGCCAACAAGATGGCATTGTTCTACGTTGAAAAAGGAGAATCTCATCTGAGAAATACTTGTCTGATATTGATAGAGTTGCTTGAGAAGCAGCTTGAGTAGTAACCAAAAATTTGCCAAAGCTCACAACTAGGACAAAATTTGTTAAGCTCGAACTTGAATCCAAATATGATTGGACCCAAATATTCAAGTCTGAGATCGATCAAACTGAATGTACTCTGGTCGGGTTGATCAGCGTCCGAGCATTTTTGGCTATAGATGTACAGATGGGGTGGTTTTTAAGAAGTTGGAAAACTTTTTCTTTTAAACTTATCCTGGGAGGATAAAGATCATGTTACGTTCTGAAACGCCTAAATTGAAAGATAAAGTTTTCAAAAGATTTTCATGGAGGAGAGACAATCTCTAGATAGAGTGGGGTCTGAAGGTCCTCTTAAGACATTGTTGTTGTGATGGATTCTCCATTTACATCCTTAAATCTTCATAAACAAACCCGGTTTACAAAAGGGTCGGGTCGAATTGAGCAGACCGGGCTATTTTTGTTATCCTTATTTTCATCTCATCTTCTCTTCTCAGCTTAGACAGAAACAGGACAGATAGGAGAGAGGAAGAGAAAGGAAGGACAGAACTAATACGATATTCTCCGACGTACGATCCGAAGTTGACTCTGGCTTTTATCTTCTTATCTTCACACACTTCCATCTCTTGTTCTCAAATGGGTTTCCTGTTGTTTTTGGACTTCTGGTTTTGGTTTAAGGTCCTGGATGAACTGTTAGGTCCCGTTAAAGAGGATACTAAGCAAAATGTTTATCTTTTTCACACACATCCACAAATTAAAAACTAAAAGTGTAAACTTTTTAAGGGAGGCTCGAAGCTCGATACCTTTTTGTGTTTTTATTGGTCTTTCTCGTCCGAGGGAAGTGGTTATTACTAGATGTCAAATTTTGGTTGCTGTGTTTCAAAGAAGAAAAAAGCTTTCGTATTTGCGCTTTCTTTCAACAAATATTGTAAAGATTCAGTTTTTCTTTTCATACAGATCTTTGAGGCTCTGGTTTGCCAGTCCAACTGCGATGATCAAATGGATCTGTACGGTGATTTTGCATGAGGGATAGATAAAGTTTCGATCTTTGTGTGAGCTAAATTTCGTATTAGGAGTTTGAAATTTTTTTCCCTTTCTTCATAGATCTTTGAGGTCTTGTCCTCTTGTATATTCTGGAAATCTTTTGACTTTAACCTATTGGACAAGCTTCAGGGTGGCTTCAAGCTCTGCAAATCTGAACAACTTGTTTCAAGTGAAGATATAGACCTCACCTGTGGTTGGTGGCTTTTCTTGGCAAGGTCCTTTTTTTTTTTAATATCGTGCAAAATGTGACCTTTTGGTTGGTTATCTCCTTTCTGAACATTTTCATGGAGGGTCATGAGTTGAGAGGAGGAAACTAAACCTTAGTATTCTTGAGTTTGTAAAGGGAACAGATCCAATCGGGAGGTAAAAGTTGGCATTCGAATACCAAGAGCATAGAGCATATCAGATGCTCTTGGTGAGTTTTGACCATTGGCAAATGAACATTTGTTAAGTTGCTGCATCTTAGTTTGGCTATTTGGTATTTTGGTATTACTTTGCATTTATGGTTATGTTCTCTATTTCCTTGTTCAGTACCTCTATCTTTTGTTCTTGGTGTTTCTGATTCTGTAGAGTTGGTCATAACTCGTAAGTAATCTTCCTTTTGATCTCAATTATAGTTTTTTGTTGGATTCTATGTATTGGTCTTCATCAAGAACCATCTATTAAGGGGCAAGGTTATGCAAAAAGTTGTGTGGCTGATATGAAAGGCAAACTTATGAAGCTCTAGATCTGGTGATTTAGTAGATATTTTGTTTAGTTGATGATCATTTCTTGCGAATTGTTTTATTTTTCTTATATGTTTTGATTTGTGCATCGATATTCAGATGCAGTCATCTTCAAGTGCAGCTTCCTCTATGGTGAAAAAGCAGCCGACTGATTTCAAATGTCATCTACCTAGCACACTTCAGGAGCCTGTAGACATTTCTTCTTTGTCCGGGCACAATGACTGCAGTGGGACGGAGGATATGACTTGCCAATGTACAGAAAACTCTTGTAGAGAACTGGTGCTTTATGATCCTGTAAATAAAAATGGTGCTGTTGAAATTGAACCTTTTCCTCGACCTATCCACTTCCAACCTCCAGTACTTGCGAGACGCCGAACATCAAGGAGACGTAGGAGTTTCCCGCCAGTGGGGACTTTCACAGTTCAATGTGCCAACTGTTTCAAGTGGCGAATCATCCCAACAAAGGAGAAATATGAAGAGTTACGCGAACACATCCTAGAACAGCCTTTTTATTGTGAAATAGCTCGTGAGTGGCGGCCAGACATATCATGTGATGATCCAACAGACCTTTCTCAAGATGGCAGCAGGATTTGGGCTATTGATAAACCTAACATTGCTCAGCCTCCACGTGGGTGGCAGCGGCTTCTACGAATTAGAGGAGATCGAAGTAGTAAATTTGCAGACGTGTAAGCATCTTCATATAAACACAATCTCTTCAATTCACCAGCATTTCAGAGAACCAAAAGTCTTATTTCCCAATTACAAAGCAGCGATTTGCTTTTAGAATTATCACATCTTTTTCATATGCACCAGCAAATTTTTTTTGTGTGCTGAGCTCTTTTGTCTAACAATCCAACTAGTTGCATTTACAATTTGCTGTTGGAATGTGATTAGATACTATGTGGCACCATCAGGCAAGAGACTCCGCTCAATGATAGAGATCCGGAAGTATGTAATTGATTGTCAAGTTCTATTTATTTTCAAATTTAGAACTCAATATATCTGCTTGCAACTTCCATTTGTATTTAAGTAGTTCAACCCAATATGTTATCACCTTGATTACACTCAGTTGTTTGAACTTCCGTTTTGCAGTTACTTGATGGAACATCCAGAGTATCTGCAAGATGGTGTAATTATGTCGCGATTTTCGTTCCAAATTCCAAAGCCTTTGCAGGAAGATTATGTAAGGAAGCGGCGAGCTCATGAGAGAACTTCATGTCAAAGTACTGGAGTTCTTCAACCCAACGAAGGTATGCAGAAGGAACTTGCCTACCTGAAATTATAACCTTATGTTTACTGATCATAGAACAGGTCACTATTATAAAGATGCACTCACCAGATAAACAATGCGTATGTTGTGTGACAGTAAGTGCCTTTACATGGACTGGTCCAGGTAATGGTGCAGGACCACAGCTTGGCTGTTCACTGCTATCTCCTCCACCTGACTTGACCATTCTCTGATTATTCTGACCAACTGGCAAAGAAGAAGCGAACACAAGGGGCCCCATCAATGATGTATAGTAGCAATCTAGCCTCTTCAAAGACGTACAGAAGTAATCCTGCATATAATCAACTCGAACCAAAGCTAAGCTAGAAGAGCATGTTCTGTCTGCATATGTTTGTTGATATATGGGCTCCAGACCCCCATTTGCATGGACCCTGAAACTTGTTTTACCTTGCTCTTGCTTTTCACTGTAAAAGAAAATTAGAATGTGCTTTTTGTTTTTCCTTTCTGGACTTTTGGGGTTCTTATGAATCCTGTTATGGAAGACTTGCGTGCTAGTAGGTTTTTTGACGCACAAGAAAAGAATGTCAAGAGGTAATTTATGACATGTTGCTTAGAGCCAACTCAGGTATAAAGATGGTTGCTTTCAGAAATGAAGAAATCTTTTAGTTTTATTCTAAAAGCAAGAAGTTGATAAGCAGAAGCATATTGACATGTTACTGCCACGAGCAGGATCCAACTCAAACCTTCCAACTCTTCAAGGTAAGATTCACAAGTTTATTTTGGCAAATATGGACCCATGCTTGTGAGTTGAACTTGAACCCCACAAGTTGGTGAATAATTTTCCAAGTCTTTAGGAGATTTGGGGACCAGAAAAGGATAGAGTTTAGGCTCTTGAGGCAGGTTCAGACAGGCATATTCAGTACTTTTTTAAGGATGTCTCATTTCCTTTGTAAAGTTTTCAAACTTGGGACTGACACAATATGTAGAGATTCCACAACAAGAAGCCAAATGGGTAGCTAAGAAGCCAAGAAAAAACACCATAAACGTTGATGCTATTGCTATCTAAAAAAAAAATGTTGAACTCCAACATTAGGAGCCTCCACCCCTCCGGCTCTCAAGATTGGTGGAGGATGTAAATCGCGGGATGTGCCTCAACTGATCAGGGACTTGGGCTTACTCACTGATTTCACCATACAAGGGGCTCAAATCTTAAAGGTTGCCCTCAAGATTCGAACCTCCACTCTGCAGGTTGCCAGCATGGCAGGCACTACACCACCTAAGCCTTTGCTAGTTGAGCTATGCCCCCAGGGCGATGCTATTGCTATCTAGGTTCCATTTCAGTTGAGTTGAGGATGCCATTTTTTGACGTATATGTAGGCTTTCCATACATTCTCTAATTAAGTCATTTTGCGTTGTTTCCCTTAAACCTGCCACGTTTTTAGTAACAGATCCTCTGTATCTGTCCAATCATTCGCATATTACGTCATTATATATAATTAAATAAATATTTAGTCTTAATTTTTAGTGATTAAAACGCAACTTGTTAGGTTTATTTAACCGTAAAAATCTTGAAACAACTGACTTTTCGGTTCATTTTTTATTTTTCAGGTTTCGTTTATTTTAATAACTCTTATTGTTAAAAATTAACTAGTTTATTAATTATTTTTAATTAAAATAAATCAATTAATTTACATTTAACAGTCTCATTTTCAATTAAACTTCAAATTTTTACATGAGTTAGAATATTATGTTTCAATCATATTTCAAAATTTTTATTTTCAATCAATTTAATCGATTTTATTAAGGTATAATATCGGTTGAATCGTTTAAACCTTAAATATGTTCTTTTAATGATTTAACTTTTGGTCCATAAAATTTTTTTATTAAGTATTGAGATCAACAATAACTAATGCACAACTCTTTATGTTTGTAACTTTTATATTTTAAATATGGATCCACTTTCAAATGTTTTAAATAATTTACTTAAAGTAGGTATGATTAATAATTAATAAATATTTAGATGGACTATATTAAAAATATTCCATTTTTAATGAGTTTCAGCTAGGATGGATTTTATATTTTTGTTCCCAAAGTGAGAATCACATTAAATACATTAGATGGTGTAGTCTTTGACTAACCAACCTAGCACACTATGTAATTATATGGTATTTAATTCAACAATTTGTTTATTATATTTCTTAACTAGTCTACTAGTCTATATACATATATTTAGTAATTATAAATTATGTGCTTTAAATAAATTTTTTAATAATTCAATAATTTAAATTTAAATAACATATGCGATTCAAATATATTTACAAATTTAATGTGTTTTTATCTAATTTATTAAAAATAATTTATCTTTAAATTTTATCTAATATATAATTATCATTAATAATAAAAATATTTTTGTTTTCCTGCGAGCCGTTTCCTTTCTTAGAAAACAAACATATAAGGAACGAAGTTAAAATGACTAAAATGAAGGGAAACATGGTGATAGCCAATATGATAGTGACTTGTAATGATGACGACGACAGCGATGATGATGCTGGTAGAGGAGCAGAAAAGAAAAACATGAACTCTGAGCTATGGCAAGCTTGTGCTAGACCACTAGTGAATCATCTGGTCGCTAACACCTTGTCAAAACCATAGGAAACGACAGAAATAAGAGGATATGTTTTATACAAGTGAAAACGAGGAAAAAACAAAAGGGAATCGTAACTAACTGTCCTTTCTATACAGGCTGTACATGATCTCTGTATTTTGCGTTTCTGTTTTATTGTGTTGTTGTGTCATAGGTTCGTTATTTTGGCAAGTTCCGACATCCCCTCCATAAGTTGGGTCGTATTAACGCGGCCTAACTTGCAAAGAATGTCATGAAAAATCGGAACAGCCAAAGGTTTGGTGAATGGATCAGCAAGCTGCAATTTGGATGGGATGTGAGTGATGTTGAGAAAGCCTTCCTTAACGACAACAGAGACGAGATGACAATCGATGTCGAGGTGTTTTGTCCACTCGTGAAAGACTGGATTCTCCGAAATGTGGATGGCTGCAGTGTTGTCGCCTTTTAACAAAATAGGTAGTTTAACTTGTATTTGCAGATCACGACAAATGTACGTGTTCCATCCGAGCTTACATAGTGTACTCGCCATATTGCGGTACTCTGTTTCGACAGATGAGCGGCTAACAGTGCTCTGCTTTTTAGTTTTCCACGATGTCAAAGAGTTATCGAAGAAGAAACAGTAATCGTTAATGATCTGCAAGAGAAGGTGCACCCTGCCCAATCTGCATCAGAATATGCGTGGAGTTGCGATTCACCGTTCTGACTTGGATACAGTAATCCCTTAGATATTGACCCCTTGAGATACCTCAAAACATGAACCAAAGCACGCCAATGCTACTAGCATGGTTCATGAGTAAACTAACTTAATTGTTGTACAGAGAAGGTGATGTCTGGTCTCGTGAAATTGAGACATAGAAGCTATCCTATGATCCTTTTGTAGCGTTCTGGATTAGATAACAGAGCTCCCTCGTCAATTGTCAACTTGGTGCCCTGTGGTATAGGAACTGTGGCTGGTTTGAGATCAATGAGGTGAGCATCCATGAGAATGTTTGTTATATATTTCCTCTGCAAAAGTATCATTCCATCTGGTAGTCTTACTACTTCCACGCCAATAAAATATTTCACATTCCCCATATCTTTAATAGTAAATTCACGATGTAGAACACACTTCACGACAGATATCAACAATTCAGATGGACCAGCAATCAACACATCATCCACGTATATTATTAAAGCAAGAAAGTTATCGCCAATACCTTTTGTAAACAGACAAGCATCAGATGTCGACTAGAGGAAGCCAAATTTGGTTAATTTTGTTGTGATTTCTCGATTCCATTGTCGCCCTGCCTGTTTAAGATCATACAAAGAGTTTTGGAGTTTCAAAACTTGTCCAGGTAAAACTTTGTTGTTTCCAGGAGGTGGATTCAAGTAAATATCTTCTTCGATGTGCCCATGTAAGTAGGCATTGTTTATATCGCAATGATACACCGGCCAATTAAATGATGCTGCAATCATAAGCAGGATTCGGATTGACGTGATCTTGGCGATAGGAGAGAAAACGTCAAAATAGTCGACCCCGATGATTTGATTGAAGCCTTTGACCACTAATCTGATTTTTTTTCTTTCCACAAAACCATTAGAGTTGCGTTTGATCTTAAAAATTAATTTTGATGATAAAGCTTTCTTCCCGGTTGGTAAAATCGTAGGAATCTATGTATGATTGAGTTCCAAGGTTTCTATTTCTGCTTCCATCGGTTCTACCCATAACGAGTCCCTTCTAACACTTTCATATGACAAAGGTTCATATTCGGTAGAAACATGTGCGATGAAAGATGTGTAAGTGTTTAAAAGGGTGATATTTGTGTGAATGTATTTTGGTAGGTTGTCTAAGATAGATGATACCTGAACTGATGATGTGGTGGCAGTAGTTGCAACAGGAGGAGTGGTGGTTGTGTAGGAGACGTAGTCGTCAAGGTAATGGGGGCGAAATTTTTGTCGTGTGCTGATACGGAGCTGTTTCGGTGAGTATCAGTTATGGCATTTTGAGGGGTTTGATGGCTGTCGGTAACGGTTTGGGAAGATGAGGTTTCAAGTGTAGTGGAGTCGGGTAGGGTTTGAGGAATTTGGTCCATTTCTGGAGCTGGGTCGGGTAGGTCTTGGCTATTTGGGTTAGTTTTAAGGTGGTCAGTAGGCTTATTTATTTCAGGTGGGAAGTGGGCCTGCTGGTCAAAATGGATGTGTACTTGTTGTATGGGTGTATTTTGGGCTTAGTGTGCTGGTTGTAAAAACTTTATCTCATGAAAGACAACATCTTTGTTAATTATGATGCGTTTCGATTTTAAATCTTGTAACTTGTAACCTCGTTTATCTGACGCGTATCCAAGAAAAATACACTTGATGGCTCTGGGTTCTAATTTTTCTTTGTGGGGTTTTGTATTTGTTGCATAACCTATGCACCCAAAAGTTTTCATGTGGTCGTATATTGGGGCTTTATTGTATAATTTTTCATATGGGGATATCTAGGATAAAGTTTTAGTGGGTAGTCTATTTATGATATAGGTTGAGGTTAATAAGGCTTCCCCCTAATATTTTTTTGGTAATTTGGATTGATATAAAAGGGCCCGGGTCACTTGTAGTAAATGTTTGTCTTTTCGTTCCACAATCCCATTTTGTTAAGGCGTGTAAATGCATGTTTTTTGGTGATTTATTCCTTTTGACTCAAGGTACTCACGACATGAAGTATTTACAAACTTACTACCATTGTCAGTTTTTATCGCAAGGATTGGGGTAGAAATTTGTTTTTCAATCATGGTTATAAAATTAATTAAGACACTTAGAGTTTGGTCTTTTGTTTTGATTAAGATGGTCCATGTGGCCCTGGTAAAGTCGTCCACTAAAGTAACAAATTATTCGGACCCATCTAAATTTGGTATGCCATATGGGCCCCAGAGATCGACATGTAGTAATTCGAAAGGTCTTTGGGTGGTTATGGGTGTTGTGAAGGGTTTTTAATTTGTTTAGCAAAAGAGCAGATGTCACAAAAAGGTTTGGACTTAGAATGTTTTATGTTAGAAATATGCATAATTTTTCTCTTGGATATGTGTCCTAAACATAGATGCCAAATGTCAACATCATTGGTTACATTACAAGCGATATGATTGTTCAAATAAAAACGCAATGATGGACCTTTTAGTGTTTTGGCCGGTAGAAAATGCTACGGTGTGAGTTTGTAAATTTATGCTTCCTCCTCGCAAATTGCCACCACATAATCAGTCCATGGGTCCTGCAAATACAATTTATCAGAAACAAAGATGGCAGCTAGGTTGTTTTGAGATGCTAACTTGTGCACAGATAACAAATTATGATAGAACGTTGGCAAATGTAGGACGTTGTTGATGGTTACTTCTGAGTTCAGGTTTACACTACCCATGATAGTTACAGGTTTTGTGTTTCCATCAGGCAGGGTTATAGAACCAAATAGGGCAGAAGGTTTTATGCAAGAGTAGTAGTTTATATCTGAACACATATGGGCAGATGCACTTGAATCTACTATCCATGAACCTTTGTCATACGAAGCACTATTTAAGCCATTCAGAGATAGATTCTTACCCGCAAAATTGCTAAAAGCAACATGGTTGGCTTTTGCGTTACCTTTACCTCTCATGCACCTCATTAGTTCGTTTACTTATTAAGCAAGCACGTTGACATCCACCTCCTTCTCAGTTGATTCTGTGCTCACAAGTCTATTGTAAATAGGTGTCTCCATCATAGCAGCAGCATGGTGACCCCTTTCTCTAGCCCTTTTTTCTTTTAGCTACTTGAACAATCTAGTATCCCGTGTAGTTTGAAGCAGGTGTCGATAGTATGCCCCTTTTCATGACAATGTTCACAGTACTTGTCCTCTTTCCTTGAATTAAATTTCCTCCTGTTGTAGTTACTTGAGTGACCACTGTCTCTACCCTCAGCTCTTTTGTAACTTCCCTGCTTAGCCATCAATACTACATTAATTTGGCCTCCTTCTCCATGGTTCTGTGATATGTTTTTCTGCCTCTCTATTGTCAAAATCATGGAGGAGGCTTTACTCACCGGTGGTAGCGGATCATTCAACATAATCTATCCTACCACATGGTTATATTCCTCTCTTAACCCCATCTGAAATTGAACAAGCCTTATATTATTCTCCACATATCTATTTTTATCATTTGCTTCACATGCATATCTCACAAAAGGCATCAAACAATTCAAATCATCCCACAGTTTTTTTAACTTCGTAAAATATGCAGTCACAAACCCATTCCCTTGTCTTAAGTTTCCTATTTCTTACATTAATTAGTAAATATGTGGCCCATTACTCTCTTCGTACCTAGACTTCAATTCCTCCCACAAATCTCTAGCAGATGTAACTACCAAAAATGAATCAACGATTTCTTTGTTAATGAAATTTAGGATCCAGGAGGTTACCATTTTGTCTGCAATGCGCCATTTTCAGAGGAGTGCTGGGTTGTTCTCTGGTTTATTTATATTGCCGTTTACAAACCCCATCTTGTCCTTAGCTCCTAATGTGATACTCATAGATCAACTCCATGATAGGTAATTATTTCCATCAAATAGTGAAGTCACCAAGACACACCCTGAGTTTTCGGACGCTACGATGGAATAGGAATCAAGCTCAACGTCGTTCTCGTGTGTGTTGATTTCACTATCATTTTCGTCGTTTTGAGACATGATGTGAGTAGTGTTAATGAATCAAGGATACATCTTGCTCTGATACCATGTCAAAACTATGGGAAACGACAGAAACAGGAGGATAGGAGAGGAAACTCTCAATTTTTCATTACAAAAATAAGGACACTGTATATGGTTTTATACAAGTGAAAACGAGGAAAAAACAAAAGGGAATCATAACTAATTGTCCTTTCTATACAGGTTGTACATGATCTCTGTATTTTGTGTTTCTGTTTTATTGTATTGCTGTGTCATAAGTTCATTATTTTGGCAAGTTCCGACACACTTATGTCATTTATTTCCCTCAAGGCCCTAGCGAGCAAGTTAAGTCTTTCTCTTTCTCTTTTGTTGTTTTTACTCGTTAATGTCCAAAAAGAAAAAAAAGGAAGAAACGGTAATTACCTGCAAGAGAGTGGAGAAAAAGAGTATGACTTTATGTTTATGGGATTAAAGACAAGTCCATTTTAGGACAATAGCTTAGTAATCAGTACATGCCTGGAATTGTTTGAGTTTTGGCTTTCAAATTTCAACTTGTCTCATCCCCAGTTTGCAATTTGAAAATTATATAGAAACTGAAAAGGAAGGGAATGATTTTCCAATTAATGAATTTTTATCAAATTTATGCTGAGCTAGAGTTATAGCGGAATTGTTGGTTTTTTTTGACAGCCGGAAGACTAACAATGAAAATGAATAAGCTAAAAAGAACACAAACTTTGATGTTTTCTAAAAACCCAAACATTTATTCACTGCATTGCATAGTTTATATAGAGCTGAAAATATAAGAATCAAATCAAATGATTTGCTATATCTACATCTCAACTAACTATTTTAAACAAGGAACAACACAAATAAAATCCTAAAGATTTGGTCCATTTATCAATTATTCTGCAGCAATTATCTAAGACACATTTTAAACACTACTAATCAATTATTTAAGGCACGTTTTCAACACTCTTCCTTGCCTTAGTAATTGCAAAGTTTTAATGTCAAAATAATTCATCTTCTTGATGTTGCTCAGTTTCTGATTTTGCCTCTTCATTTCGTGACTTGCAAATCTTCTCCATATGCCCAATTTGTCCACATTTTCTGCATTTTATATCAGGTCTCCACTAACATTTTCTTTGTGGGTGATTTGTTTTTTTGCAATGTGGGCATGGTGGATAAGAATCATCATTATTTCTATTGTTGTTGTTTTTGATCTTGTTAAAATTCTTGTTTTTATCTCCTCCTGAATTTTTTTCCTTTGCTAGCAGAGCACCTTCAATGGTTCCTTCTTCTCTCATCTTCCTCCTTTGTTCTTGTGCCTGTAATGCATTTACTAATTCTGTCAAAGACATACTTGATAGATCCTTAGCTTCTTCCAATGTAGAAATTTTAGATTCATATTTTTCAAGTAAGGTTACAAGAACTTTTTGTACTATTCGTTCCTCAGAAAAATCCTTACCTAATAACCTCACCTTGTTTACTATGCTGAGCAACTTGTCGGAGTATTCTTTAATGGTTTCTGACTCTTTCATCTTCATCATTTCAAATTCTCTGATCAAGTTGAGCACTCGCATGCTCTTTGTTCTTTCATTGCCTTGGTATTCCTTTTTGAGGTAATCTTAGATATCCTTTGCCGACTCTAGATTCATAATTCTTATGAATATGATGTTTGAAACAGCAGAAAATAAGTAGGCTTTGGCTTTAGATTTCTTTTTTTTTTCTTTGTGCATCTTGATTTGCTTCATTGTAGAATTTGTTAGGAATGGATGCACTTCATAGTCTTCTTCCACAGCTTTCCAAACATCCACAGCATCAAGATGAGCTTTCATTCGAACAGCCCAAACTTGATAGTTTTTACCATCAAAAATTGGTGGTGCATTTTGATACAGTTGTGTTTCAATCTCCATTGCTTAAAGATGGTTGTAATTCTTGTTGTAATTCTGGGTTGTAAATCAGATTTGTATTTTGGTTTCACTCATCTCACAGGTCCCTAAAAAAAAAAGCTCTGATACCATTTTGTTGGTTTTTTTTAACAGCCGGAAGACTAACAATGAAAATTATAAGCTAAAAAGAACACAAACTTTAATAGAAAACCCACATATTTATTTATTGCATTGCATAGTTTATATAGAGCTGAAAATATAATAATCAAATCAAATGATTTGTTATATCCTAGTACATCTCAACTAAATATTTTAAGCAAGGAATAACACAAATAAAATCTTAAAGATTTGGTCCATTTACCAATTATTCTGCAGCAATTATCTAAGACACATTTTAAACACTACTAATCAATTATCTAAGGCACGTTTCAACAGGAACTTAGAAGCTAAAGTCAATACTCTGTGTCTCAAGAGAGGAATGAATTATGGATGGATGGAAACATGATTGATTGAATTGGGCTGTGATTTGGTTTTTCTTATTTGAAGCAAGTTTAAGTCTTTAATGAGTGATATTAATGTTTTCAGGTTGCAGCATCTATGAAGAAGGATTTGGATGCTCAAATACCAAACTATCCGAATCTCCCATCAAAGCTTCTATGCCTTCTCCATGATGTGACCTTACACGTATAGTAACTGACTTTATCTAGCATATGTTGTATAAGTTTCCTGCTGTATTAAACCTACCGTCTCTTTTCTTATATTTGATTCTGTAGGCTGACCCAGAAACTGACGAAGTTTATGCACAGATGACCCTGCAACCTGTTCCTTCAGTAAGTTGTTTTAATATGTAATATAGTTGAAAGGGAATGGAAGTCAAGTAGTTCTGGAAAGAAGATTGGACTATAGTTGTATAAATATCATATACAACATGAAAGAAAAACCAAAATAGTATATACCCTTAAAACCTTTTCAGTTTCTGACTCCAACTGAATTTATCAGTATTTTGCTTGCAGTATGACAAAGATGGCTTAGTAAGTTCAGATCTTTCAATGAAGTCAAATAAACCACAAACTGAATTCTTCTGCAAAACATTAACAGCAAGTGACACGAGCACTCATGGCGATTTTTCTGTTCCCCAACGTGCAGCTGAGAAGATTTTCCCTCCTTTAGTAAGTGGTTTATAATTAGTGTAGATAGTCCTGTACTTGGATTGTTGTATTTGATGTTTACCTTTATTTAAATTCGAACAGGATTTCTCCATGCAACCACCAGCTCAAGAACTTGTAGCCAAGGATTTACATGATACTGTATGGACTTTTCGCCACATCTATCGTGGTAGGTTGATGTGAGGGCCAATGAGTTTTCTTGTTTGACATCATAAGCTACTCTTAACACCCTACGCAAATTCCCAGTTTCACTAAACATAGGACAACCAAAACGTTACTTGCTTACAACTGGGTGCAGTTTATTTATTAGTGGCAAGAGGCTTTTGACTGGTGACTCTGTTTTGTTTATAAGGTAACAGAAACTGACTTGAATAAATTGGATTTCTTATCAAAAGACCTTTATTTTGGTCTACTAAATTGCATATTTGACCTTCTGACTTGAACTTGGAACCTGAATTTAGGTCAAATGTACATCAAGTTATTGAGTTCAGCATGCATTTTTACTGGCAATGAGCTTTAATCAAAATCATGTAATTTATTTGAGTAGAGATGAAAAGCAACATCTATTATTAGGTATCAGAAGAGCAAACAGGCAATCTACCAATTTTTCATCATCCGTTTTGTTAAGTGATAGCTGCATATTGGGATACTAGCTGCTGCAGCCCATGCAGCTGCAAACAGTAGTCCCTTCACGGTGTTCTATAATCCAAGGTGAATCGCTTTCTATTATTTCCTCCACAGTTTCTCAGAACCTAAATGTTTGACACTTGATAAATGCATGTGCAGAGCTAGCCCTTCAGAATTTGTCATCCCTTTAGCAAAGTATTGCAAGGCTGTATGCAGCAACCAAGTTTCTCTTAGCATGCGTTTTCGAATGATGTTTGAAACTGAAGCTTCAGGAACAAGAAGGTATGTTACTCCGGCACTATTGATCACTCTGACATATTAGTATCTTTATACTAGACAAGATGGGTAGAATTTCTTTCTGGCACTTATCTTATTGATATCAACTGATTGGTCTATATACTGCACGATTATTGAAAATTGGGAACTTTATAAACTTGTTGATTCAGGAATTTACTTTACGTTATTATTATCCTTCAAATGACTCAAGAACTGAGGAAAGCATCTCTTCTGCAGGTATATGGGTACAATTACTGGTATAAGGGACTTTGATCCAGTAAGATGGAAGAATTCACAATGGCGTAATTTGCAGGAGAAAATTGTGGCACTTTTGTTGTTGTCTATTATGGCAAGTTTACCTAAGCATGTGTCGACCATTAAGATAATATTACTTTCAATTGTAGGTTGGTTGGGACGAGGCTACAGCTAGAGAAAGGCGTACTCGAGTCTCAATGTGGGATATTGAACCACTAACTGCTCCATTTCTTATATGTCCTCCTCCATCCTTTAGATCTAAGTGTCCAAGGCAACCTGGAATGGCAGGTAAAACAAATTGGCTTTCAATTGTGGCCTTAGCATATCATTATATTCTTTAAACTCGTTTTAACTATATGGTTATCGTTTGAGTTCTAGGTTTATATGTTACCCAAGTATTAACCTTTGATGCATCCTAACTTTCTTGAATGCATGTTGCCCCTTTCCGGTTTCAGAAGTTGCAAGGCTGACATTGGAGATCCTCTTCTTTCCGTCTTTCTGCCTTTCATTCTGGGAGCTAGTTTTGCAGAGCTGATCCAAATGACTGATCTTTCAAGGAAGTATCAAGAAAATATCAGAAGCCTAAGTTTTGAATGATTTTCTTACTGCACCCAACTAGAGATGCCATTTAACCGAAGCAGAAGTAATTCCATTAACAATAAACATTGAGTCTCATTAAGAAAAAACAACATTTCTCAAATCCTATCTAACAAGTAAGAAGATCTTAGACTTGAAATGATATTAAGAAGGTTTTGATATTTCTCTGGACATGAAGTTATGGGGTGAGCTCATCCTACGATTGGTTCAAGCACAACTGTAGAATGGTTTGCAATGTGCAAGCTAAACTGCCCTCCTTTTTCGCTCACATCAATTTTCTCTACTCCTGGAGGAGTCTTCATCTCAAAGTTGGATACCAACTTGGCAATGACAATTCCAAGAATTGGCAATGCCAGTATGATACCTGGACAGCTACGTCTCCCAACTCCAAATGGTAAGTACCTGAAATCAACCTTTCCTCCGGCAACTGCGTCTGTGCCAGTTTCTTCTTCAAAGAAACGTTCCGGCCTGAACTCTTCTGGGTCCTTCCACCATTTAGGATTGTTGGCCAGCCACCAAGCATTCACTACCACCTTGGACTCTTTAGGAATTGTATAACCTCCAAGCTTTGCTTCTTGGAGGTTCATATGGGGGACCAACAATGGGATTGGAGTATGCAACCTTAGTGTCTCCTTCACTGTGGCTAGCAAGTAAGGTAACTGGTGCAGGTTTGATTCCGTCACAGGTTCTCCCTTTAGAACAGCTTTGATTTCATCCCGTAGCTTTCTCTGGAAAGTAGGATGGTTGACCAGCTCTGCTATAGCCCACTCCATAGACCATAATGTTGTCTCTATGGCTGCAACATTGATGTTTTCCACAATATAAAGAACATTTTCTTCAGTAATCTCTCCTTTCATTTGAGCATCTATTATATAATCAATGGCACAGTTTATTTTATGATCCTCTCCATTGGCAGCCATTATTTTCCTGCAAAATCCATGATAAACACAGACAATTATCCTTTTGTAGGACCTTCAGAAAAGCAAAAGAGATAGTTAATACTCCTGAGTTCTGATAGAATCAATCATGCACGATACTTAACTAGTGTTATAAGAGAAAATTACAAATAGTTACCTCCTTTCCTCGATAAAATAGTTGTTGAAGAATGCCAACCTCCGTTTTTGCAAATCCCTGCACTTGTCCAGGTACCCTCGTAAAAATGGCCTCAGGATTGGAATGAAATCTCCATAATTGTACTCAAAACTCTGAGCCAACCGGCTTCTTTCAGAGTTGAACTTGGTTGCTTCAATGAACAAAGGATCCTCAATAGACCGAAATCTTGCATCAAACATCATGCCATACATGATATTGTACAGCATCAACTGTAAGCGTCTCCTGATAACAATCCCCTTGATCCTTACATTCTCATCAACCTTCAAATCACCAACCACTTCGTCCATCTCTTTCTCCCACATGATGCTGTATTGGTGCACAACCTTGTTGGTGAAAAATGGCAGTGTCATAATTCTACGCATCTTCCGCCAATGATCACCATAGATTGTGAACACCATGTCTTGTCCATTGTCTGTGAAGATATCAAACACTACATTACGTGGTCGAGACCCGAACTCTACACCTTGAGCGTGTAGGACTTGGTTGGCTAACTCGGGGTCCGACACAACAGTCAAATTTCTGACACCAAGTTTCAGTAGGAATACGGGCCCATAGACTTGTGACATGGAGGCTAGAAGACGGTGGTTAAGATCATTGCCAACTTGAAGCCAATTGCCAAATATTGGAATAGCAATCGGCCCCGGAGGGAGGTTTTTTGAGTGGTTATAAACGAGACTAAACAAGTATATAATAACTAGAGGAAGGATCAAGAAGGTGATTGGTTTTAAGAGAACAAACTTGGAGAATGACAAAAGAGCTAATGTAAAGAGAATACAGAAGATTGACTTCGTTCCAAACCCCATCTTGAGAGAAGAAGAAGAGTTTGGAAGGTTAGAGTTGAGAGACTAAAAGAATGGAAAATGGCATATATAGAAGAGGAGCAAGAGGAGGGCCTGAGGTAGGCGCACAATGGTTTCAGGAGAATCCATGGGCTAAACAAGGATACAAGGTAGGAGAAGAAGGAAAGAGTTATAGATACGTTTCCAAGTCAAAATTGTTGGTTGGTTGGACTTTGAAAACGCGAGCTTCAACACTTGGTATTTCCAATGTTAAACTAATACAACCATATGCTCAAAGTTGGTGAAATTCAAGAAAGAACAGTTAGTTCCTTTCGACGTCTTCTAAAGTTTGGTGCTGCTGTGAAACTATTTGGCACTGCTAATGCGAGTAGGTGGGTAGGTGGGTAGATTGTGATTGTTTAAATAGCTGATCGGTCATGCATTTCCATATGGAAATTGAAAATGGACTTCAAATTGCATATTACACTTGTATCTTTTAGCAGATAAAAGGAAGCTGCATATGTAATGCTCCTCTTCTAATGAAGGGATGCTGGAGGTTCATGAAAAGTATTACACCAGTTTCAGAAATTTGCAGTTAGAAAACAAAACAAATGAATGAGAGTTGTTCATTTCTTCATAATCCATCGATCATTTCGGCAAAAGGAGTGTCTATCCGTTGAGTACTTGGGGAGATTAACCAATGAAGTTCAATGTTTGTTTGTTACACAAAACAGCGGCAAGAGAAACACAGCAAAGACAAAAAGTATTAGTTGCAATTGTATTAATTAGATAATGGATGATTGTAAGCTCATAGTACACATGATGTCTCGGATAAACATTATAAGACTCAGCCAACCTTTGTCCCGAACAAGCTCAAAACTCTGCCACTTCCAAGAACCTGGGATGTGCAGACCATCACCGGCTTCAATGCTCCCAAAAATATCTACTGCCGATGATTCATGCTTTATTTCACGTTTTATTCTTTGTAATATATATATATATATATATAGTTGTGTGTATAATATGATATAGAGAATAGTTCTAAGCTGCTGCAACCCCAGCAAAGAAGACCTGTGGTGAGGAACAGGGAGACATGGAGTAATCGCAAGGTTTAATGCCTCCCGACCCGCATTTTTCTCTATAATCTTCACTTCTGATTTGTTTGTCGCGGCATTCTACACTGCAAAAGCCCTTTTCACCCCTGCAAAAAAGGTCCATTTTTTTTGCTTTATCAGTGAAAGCTTCATTTGAGGTCTCAAATGAATATATCTCTATCGCTACTATAATATCCCACCACCCAACACACAACCATGTCCGCATAAACAAAAAACCAAGAACTCTTTGGCAGTTCTCTATCACATTTAACTCTGTATTGCAATGGAAACTGTATCTGATATAATTACATTCAAAGAATACAATCTGTTTTTTTAACTGAAAACTGTAATTCCTTATTCAGGAAAAGAACACCGATAGACTCTCGAGGCAAAGAAAATTTGTTTCTTTAGGGTTAAAGAACACTCCCATGGAAGTTCCAAACCTAGAACTTTTTGGTCTTTTGGACACAGGGTTTCTACTCTTAATGGGACTGAAGCTAATCTCTAAACTCCTGTACTGACCTCCATAAGATGATTCACAGACCAATGATTGTCAAATTAGTTGGCTCTGCTTTTCTTTTCTTGGAAACTGGTTCCACAAAAACACTTGTTTGTTGCACAAAAACAAGACAGGAAAAGAGATCCTATGCAGAATTTATCTGTGATACAGAATTTGTTGATCGAAATCTGGGAAGAATATAGATCCTATGATTAAGTCATGTTGAAGACACTGCATAGTTAACGATCTAATTCCACAGAAGCTCGATCAATAAATGGAATTTTCTCAACCAAACATGCTAGGTGAAGCTGAAATTCAAACAACAAACTTGACTTTCCCAGTTTACAAAAGAGGAAATAAAAAACTGAAACCAAACGATGAGAGTAACCCAATATCCAATCCAAAAGCTACTCCAGATTCAATGAATGATCTACAATTAAGGAAGCTAGGTAAGCCTATAAACTGATTTATATCGCACAATTCACAGGCCACAAGCAGTTAAAAGGAGAAATGGAGGTACCTGTACATGAAAACGTCCAACCCATGAAGCAGCTTGTTGCATAGATAGCAAGAACTCAAGAAATCGTTAGTCCAAAACTCTCCCGTCTCATCACCACCACCACTGCGACGTCCATCAATATTCATCGCCGTCGTCGTCGGCGGCGGCGGCGGCGATGAAGAAGCATAAAACAGTCCAGGACTCACGTCAAAAACACTCACCGAATCATCAAATCCATGGTAAACATGTTTCTTAATCACATTATTCCCAACGTAAGAAATAACACAGGTATAGCTCTCGTCGCTCTCGTCCAAAACAATACCATCTCTTTCTAGATTCAGCAGCCCAACTCCCCCTCTAAAATTAGCTGCGGGTTTAGCTAAAGACACTATTTTGATTGGGTTAGAACTTGTAGACAAGGCCAAGCTCGTAACTTTGGCGGATTTCTGGTTGATTGAACCGTTCATTGCAGCCACTATGCCCAACCCAACACCACCATCCTCGAAAGTCCTCGGTGATTTAGACGGCTTATCAATGGAAAACGATTCAGTTAATGTATTGAAGATGGAAAGATTGATGGAGGGTCGTCTTTTCTCCATCTTTTGGATAAATTGAGACATGGGTATGTATTAAAAATCAGTTCTTTGGAGCTTAAATTAGGAGATTCGAAATGGGCTTTGGTTGAAGAAGAAAAAGAAGACGCCTTTGAAGTTTGAACTCTTCTGTAACTGAAGAGAGGAGATACAGATGTGCAAGAAAGAAGATTCCAAATAGATACCCCTTGAAACTAAATCTAAGGAAGATTATAGAGAATTTTAAGGACTCACGATCGCGGAGGAGGATTAGACACACACAGACACTGCTAGAGAGACAGAGAAGTTGCCTTTTCAGGTGACTTCTTCTCTGGTCTCTCAAAGACAATGGTGTCAGAAGAAACGAAGTGTCAAGTGTGAGGCAATGAATGCCTTAATGAGTTCCTTTTAAATAATCAGAAAGATAATGTGCTTATTAAATCAATAAGATAATACATTAATTCTACTGATTTTTATTTTCTTTTAATGTGCTTCATTTAGTTTTATATGATCATTTGAGTTTATGACTCCATTGGCTCTAATTAATTATTTCAATTGAAATTAGTCTCTTTATTAATTAATTAAGAGTAAGGTTGTATACTACTAAATTTTCATAAATTTTGCATCTTAGCGAGATTTATTCTATTATTATTTATTATTCTTTTTTTGGCCATTGACATGCTTTTAGTTGACCAATTGAGGAAGAAGGAGACCTGCAATCTATGGTTGAGCTGAAACTTACCAATTTAATACAAATGTTATCAATTACATACAAAAGGTAAGTGCATAATAGTGTGCTTTCCCATTTTTCTTATATAATTCATTGTTTTTTTTTTGGGATGAACCAATTATTTCTTAGATTATTACATGTCTAGATATTAAATATTTTTGATATTTAGAACAAAATATCAAAATAAAAGAAAGAAAACGAATCTCATTGCTCAATATCTTTAATATTGTTGACAACAAGACAACACATTCACTCAAAAGCTTTGATGTGAACATCTAAATATCTATGTTGTGCATGGAAGGGAAGTGAAGGTAAGGCAACTAGTCTCTTGATCCAATTATGGTTCCAATATTCACAAATAATAAAGCTATGTATTTATTGATCCAATAATTGAGACATATGGCTCCATTATAGACATATAGTAAGCTATGTATTTATATGAAAAATAACAAATTCCTTTAAGGTTTCAAAAACTAGGGACGTACCACATGCTATGCTAGTGGGGGCAAGCAAACAACAAAAGAAAGCTACATTGAAATTCACTAGCTAGCTCTCAAACCTAAGTCAGTCCATTCCTTTCTCTTAATATAAAATCTCTCTTTTGCACTATCCATCTATGTTTATATTTATATGCATTTGTTCTCTAATGTTTTGTTTTAAATTTTTATGGTCTATGTCTAACCAATTTGCGAATTATTAAATTCACATACACTTATGTCTAATCAGCCTACTTGCCAATAAGCTTTTGATCTAGTGGCACTACATGTTCTTCCCTTTTATGTAACAAATCTGTATTTTGGTTAGTAATTAACAATGGACCTAATCAATGATAAAGAATAAAACAAAACAAAACAAAAAGATGCAAGTGGAAAGCAAATAATTTTGCTGTTTCTGGTGCAATTTGTGTTCGATGGTTTTGAGTCTTGTCAATGACAATACAGAAACAAGAATCAAAAAGAGGACAAACAAAAAAGAAGAGAGTATAATATAGCTAGTGGGTGATCATAAAATGCCTCATAAAGTTCAGTTGTGGTCCATTGATATTATATGCATACATACATCATTGCTTAAAGTGGAATGAAATCATTTCCATGCATATTCTCATTGAAAAGAAAGTCTAAAAATCTACTTTTCTGTTCAATTTCTCATTCTAGCCATTCATTTTTTAATCCATGCAGAGGCCATTAACAATCTACGAGGCATATTCTCACATCTGTATCCAACTTAATTATTTGTGTATCACACACTAGTTCAACTAAACATTAGTTGAAATGATACACCTAATTGAACATATTGATAATTTATATATGTATTGTAAGTTCATAGTATATGATTCTTCAACACTCAAAAACTCTAAATACCATTAACTACTATGATCTAAATTTATATTGTAATTGTTGCTAGATCAACAACATCAACAACCTAACAATTTATCAATGCATTTGTGTCTCTTTAGTTAGTGTTCTTAAATTTCATTCCAATTAGTGGTGAAACGTTTTCTAATTGGAAGATTCCTTGCTATGATGTATCTAACAAGAAGGAATAAGGAGGTGGGCCTTAAGATAAGATTTAGGGATTTGTGCATTATTATTGTATCAACACCAATTAGTGAGTAGCTTCTTATCTTTAGGTACATGCACTAAACACTAGGCAAGTGGAGCTTTTCTTTTCATTCTCGAAAATATCTGCATAAACAAGAATCCTAACTTCATGACTAAATAAAGCTATTCAATGTGAATAATCACATCTCCTCCTCTAATATTAATAGGAAAAAGATAATTGAAAATTACTTTTTCCACTATACAACTTCTATCTATAGATATATATGTATAAAGATTGTGATATTGAAAAGGATTGAAGAACATATATATCTATGAACCATTGAAGAGAACAAAAGAGAAGCTACCCCACTTTTGGTTACTCCTCCAAAACTTCAACCACACTTAATTGTTTAGATTGATTGGTCTCCTTCGTATCCTTTGGACCACAATGTAACGAAGTGTATATACCACAGGAACATATGAAGTAGACAAGCTTTAATACAAACAAGAGCCACGTTAGGTATTTGGAGACGTAGTTAAGTAGTATCAATCACCTATTCAATATCGATCTACTATGCATGAGCATGGCATTTCCTTGGAGAAGTTTCCAACTTGGTTTCTGTTTTCAAATACTATCATCAATCCAACACATCCCATCAGAACATAACCCCACCGTGATGTTTATGAGTTTAACCCGATCGATATGTGCAAAAGTTATCCCTATCAACCTTAGCTGGCGATACCATCCTTGACCCAACATCAAGGTACCGATGCACGCATGCACGCATGTAAGAGACGCTTGAAGATGGTGAGATGCAAAGAGGACCCATTAATGAAAGATATGGTGGCAAGTAACTGAGGCTTAGACCCAAATGTATTCCTCCAAGTGTGTGAGACAAAGCCCAAGGCCCAAGGCCCAAGGCCCAGTTCTGTGTCTGCTAGTAAACTAAAATACCTGTCAGGTCAATGGTGATAACACGGAAAAGGTCACACAAGACAAGTCATTGGCGCAATGTAAAGATTGCTTCTTTGGAAGTTTGTCCTTGTGCTTATCCGAAACTTAGTCCAACCATGTTTTTCATTTCAAGAAGAAGCCTCTTTTGAAGTGATTTGACGTGTAATGCGGGTGTGCTGTGTTGGTTAGCAAGAAATGGTGGCTGGTTCAGTGAGTGTGGGAGCTGCAAACCCTCCATTTCTCGTTGGGCATCTTAAATGGAATAGCTTTAAAGTTTTCTGTAATCAAAGAGATCCATCTTATCGAGCTTTAGCACGCAAGGTATACAATTTCTCTATGGCACTCGTATACCGGAAACGCAAAATTTTCTGTGTTTTTATTGATTCTCATTTCGTTTTTGAATTTCTCATTTCAACACTTCATCAATCTGTTAACGTAGAAATGCAAAGAAATATCTGCATGCGAAATAACGGAAAAGAGAGTAACTTTCCCTTCTTCTGTCTTTTCTCTTAAGTGCTTTCTTTTTTAGGTGGATATTGGTTGGAAGAATTGTAGAATCTTTAGACTTCACCGAGACCAACTTGTTGATCTTGTACTCATAATCTGCTTATAGTTTATGTTTTCGTGTTCTACTGGTGTCCTTTATATATGAAGTAATGAATTTGTGATTGTGTTTAGAACAGATCACAAGGAAGTTGAAGGTGGAAGAAAACATTTGTGCAAAAGAATATATTGTAGGATGTGAATCAGTTATACAATCTCTATGTAGAAAAGGAATGCCTGTTTTAGCTGAGGAGATTTTAGTAGAGATGAAAGTGGAAGGGTTCATACCGGACAGAGACACCATATCGGCTGTGATGCTTTGCTATGCCAATAATGGCCTTTTTGCTCAAGCACAAGCAATTTGGGAGGATATGTTACTTAGTGCTTTCGTACCTAGGATTCAAGTAGTATCTGAACTGATGGACGCTTATGGGAAGGTGGGTCTATTTCACAAAGTAACTGAAATTCTGGGGCAGGTCTGTTCAAGAGACTTTAACTTCATACCTGAAGTTTACTCACTTGCTATCTCTTGTTTTGGAAAGGGAGGACAGCTTGAGTTGATGGAAAGTACGTTGAAGGATATGATCTCTAGGGGCTTGCCAGTTGATTCTGTCACCGGAAACGCCTTTCTCATGTATTACAGTTTTCATGGTTCTTTGACTGAGATGGAGACTGCTTATGGTCGCCTTAAAAGGTCTAGACATCTCATAGAGAATAAAGGTATCAGAGCAATGTCATTTTCATACATAAGGAAAAGAAAGTTTTTCAGGCTAGGTGAGTTCCTCAGGGATGTAGGTCTTGGTAGGAGAAATGTTGGAAATCTTTTATGGAACCTGCTGCTTTTATCTTATGCTGCCAGGTTTAAAATGAAAAGTTTGCAAAGGGAATTTTTGACGATGTTGGATGCTGGCTTTTGTCCTGATATCACTACATTCAATATACGTGCTCTTGCCTTTTCAAGAATGTCTTTGTTTTGGGATCTACATCTTAACCTTGAAAACATGATATACGAAAAGATCGCTCCTGATTTAGTGACCTATGGTTCTGTTGTTGATGCATATTTGGATAAACGACTATGTAGAAACTTAAATTTTGCTCTCAACAGATTGAACAAGGAAGATTCTCCTACTCTAGGTACAGATCCTTTCGTGTTTGAGGCTTTTGGTAAAGGTGACTTCCACTCAAGCTCTGAGGCTTTTATGGAGTACAGTAATCAGCGTAAATGGACCTACCAAAAACTCATTACAATATATCTCAGGAAACGATACCGAAGTAATCAAATCTTTTGGAACTACTAATTTTTGGTCTTGTGAATTTATGAACATATCCTTGCCAGTTGAGACATGTTAGTATGTAAATTAAGGTATTAGCTTTCTCCCAGATATGTGCATATTACCAGATGCCGTTGTCGACATGGTCCAGTTATTTGATCCATATGGTCAAAAGCTGTCTCTTAGGCAAGATGAATACAGGAATTGCATAGTTTTCTAAACTTGGGATTGGATCCACTTTGGGATAAAGATGACATTGGGAACTGGTGAGGCAAAGATCTTATTAAGGATCTGTTTACTACCAGGAGGAAACACTCACAAAGATAAGTGACTTTGAAAAGCGCACGGTTATCTGGCATAATTGCTAGTAGGGAATGATGATTGTTAGTCACTGGATTGATCATGGTGTGAAATCTGACAGTTCCATTCTTCTGCATTGGTTCCAGGACTTTTACAAGCCTATATTCTATCATGGGAATCATACCTTTCTTTAGAATTGTGAGTATAGAACTGTCTTAAATTTTGCATAAAATCATTGAGACATGAAGTGAGTTTCATCAATATGTAGAACATATCCTCAAAACAGGCATGAAATGACCAACTAAAGAATTTGACTGCTCTATTGGCTCCTCAATAACTGCCACTTTGGACTGGATTCATCAGATTTAGTGCTTCAGGGCACATAGAAAAAAACAACTCCAGGATTTGAATACATCATCTCTACAAGGACTAAAATTGTTGCTGAAACTTACTTCTATTTTCTTCCTCCATAAGATGATGTGCTAGAGTAGCTCCTTCAGCGGTCATTTCCGGATTGAATGTCACTCATTACTTCCTAGAACGAGGAAATAAATTAATCTTAAATGTTTACGTTACCAATAGGTGTTGTGCAGTGCCATGAGATTTTGTAAATGGTGTGTTTTACATAAGTTAGTCACCAACAGAGTTTTGAAGTTAAGCAACTTTTTGAATGAACTTACTTTGTGGAAACACTACTCTGACCTAGTGAGCTTCCTGTGCTGCATGCAAACATGAGGTTTGGCATATGTTCTCCAGCAAGATCGCTCAGCCTCTGAAGTTCTGGCAAGACTACCTTTCCAAGATCTGGCCTGTCTTTCCGTCGCGGTTCTGCACATTGGAGAGATGATTTGGCAAACTTTAAGGCCTCTTCTACAGGCCAATCTGGAACATCTGGGTCAGATATCTCAGAAAGTTCCTTTTTCAATCGCTCTTTCAACATGATAAGCTAAACCCATCGGTGGCTTGCCCGTTATTATTTGTAGTAGCATGACACCAAGTGAGTAAATATCTGATTTGGTCCGAAGCATTCCGGTTTGCTGATATTCAGGATCAATATAACAGAATGTTCCAGCTGTTGATGTCATTCGGTATTGAGTAAACACTGTTGGCTACAGATGGAGGAACAAGCCTTGCCTAGCCAATGTCGCTAATCTTGCTGACATAGTTTCGGTCAAGCAAAATGTTGCAAGGTTTTAGGTCGCGATGCACCAATGGTTCTGGCTTAGTTTGATGAAGAAACGGAAGGCCAGTGCCTATTTCTGCAGCTGTACGGAACCTTACTTGCCAAGAAAGAGGTGGAGTCCTCTCTTGTCTAAATAAATGGTCATCTAAACTTCCATTAGCCATATGCTTGTAACTAAGCGACCATACTCTTGCTGTAGAAATTTCCAAACCTCTTGCTGAAATTGTGCACTTCCATGAGCTGCATCTGGATGCAGAACTTTTATTGCAACTGATGTATGATCCAGATAACCCTTGTAAACTGGATCATAACCTCCTTCCCCTATGTTTAGAGAATTTGAGAAGCTCTCTGTTGCTAATTCAATCTCTTAAATAGTGTATCTCCGGTATCTAATGTCCTTATTCCCCGATGACTGTATTGCCTTATTCTTCTCCTTAGCTTCCTTATTCTTCTCGTCAGCTTCCCTGAAAGCTTTCATTTCAGCTTTCCTTCTTTTTTGTGCTTCCAATTCAGCAATCCTCTGAGCTGCTTCAGCTGCCTCAATTGCTGCCTTACACTTTGCTTTCTCTTTCTCTCCCAGTTGAAGTGCAGCTTCCTCCCCTAATCATGCCTCTTCTAATCTTTGTTGTTCTTCCAATTTCCACAGGTGAAGTTCCTTGGCCTGTGAGCAAATTTCAAGAGAACAGGTTCTGAAGTAACTGGTAGCATGTGTGAGCCAAACCATTTCACTTGTACTTTATAGGCCTAAATGGCTAACATTTTATATTAAGCTTCTTTGCTAGTTTGACTACAGCGTGAATAATGGCTATAAAATTATGAACTTCTTGCCTGCCTACATTCATTTTGAACTAGAGTTAAAAGGTCTAGTCCAAGATTCACATTTTTATAAGAACCAAGCTTTTACATTTGGCTTAAAGAAAAATTTCACTGTCAATACCTTCTGGTTTACAGTAAGTGCCACCTTGCAAGCTGAACTGTACAATTCAATTGTTTGCTTAAGCTCTTGTCTTAGCTTTCTCATCTCAGACTCAGCATCTTCCTGTAGATTTGAGTGAAGCATACATGGGTCGTCAGTCACATATCGTGATCTTTTAAATGTCTTTGTAAATATCTACGTGAACTTATATATATCTTGTTCCTTAATAGTTGTTCTCAACCTCTCTTTTCCTTCTTTTTGTAAAATGTATCTAGAAATGTTTTGAATCGATTTGGATACTGATAATTACTACCATATTCTTAAGGACTAGTGAAGATACAATGTTCCAAAGGAACCTTGCACAGAGAAAATTGATAAGAGAATTTTCTAGAGAGATCTACAGTATGCCAGGATTTGGTCATAGTTTTTTCTGTAGTCCTTCCCAGTGGATTCCTATTAAGACCATTTCAGGGAGCAGAAGGTTGGATATATTATTTCTTGTTTTTACATAGTTAACCATGCATATTTTCCAGAAATTTGTCCAAGTTCTTATAATGTTCTCTGAAGAACAAGACAGTCTCCCACTGTCCTGCGAGCTTGACGAGAAATTATACTGTGAACTAATGTCAAATGATTTGTTTCCATAATGTGGTGATCCGGTGCTTTTAATGTCGTATTTTGAACCACTTGAAAACCTAGGTGTCATTCCAGATTCTGAATCACAGAAAGAAGGATAAATGTGATCAATGCTCGGTTTTCCACTGATCATAAATGAGATGTCAGTATCTGGTATGCACGGTTCATATGGTTTGCCAATTGAGTCTCTACTCCTGGTGAATGGTGCATTCCCCTGTGGTTATGCAGTTAGTTCATTAATTAGGTGATCAGATCATTCTACAGGAAAGCAGAGATATTTGTGAAAATAGGACTCTAATTATCTGAGCATACTTGATTTCTGCATCTTCATTGAAGCCAAATCCATGTGATCTCTCTGATCCTGTTAAAGGATTAGAGTATGCAATATGTGAGCAAAGATGAACTGAAAGAGTATGGATGAAAATTTGATGATGTTGACTGCAGAACTGTACCTCTGGACATTTGACTGCTCTTGAAGAGTGTTTCATGTGCATCGGAAGTGTTGCTTGATTTACTCTCCATTTGTTTAAAAGGGGAAGGTTTTAGTGGTGGTGGGGCTGTAGCAGACTTCACAGAGGAAATCTTTCCTTTGTTAATGATATACACTGTGCAAAAGTCTGGTGCCCCTTTGGACACGCTTGTTGTAACATCTGTAGTCTTGAATCTTCTGCAGAGTAAGAGCTGATCATATTATTATTATTATTATTATTATTATTATTTTGGCATTCTTCTTCTTCAAGCCTAATGAAGCCTACGATATATCATCACAGCTCGTTTTTTGAAGTTTGAGATGTCTGCCAATATTCTTTCTCCCTAATCCTGAGCATGAATTGCATAGATTCCTTTCTGATACAGCATTTATGGTTCCAGTTGCGTAAAAATTTCATTACAGATACTACACAATGAGACCATAAGTGGTTTACATTTCAGAAGGATTATAGAAGGTTCACAGTTAGATGAATTTTCCTGTTAAGTTGTTCCTATCTCATACCTTGGCCATTAACAGTGAATTGTCATACCTGACGAAGCCGCCTCGTGATGGATAACCTAGTATCAGAGTGTCCATTACATTGGATTCAACAAATTCTAGAATCGCTCTGGATATATCTGTGTCCTCCACTATGATTTCTGTGCATTTTATCTGCACCAGCAATCAATTGTCAGTTGTGCTTAGCATACAATAGATGAACTTTTTATTGGTAGACTTTGATCAGAAATTATTGTTTCTTGGGAAAAGTATGCATGAATTTTGATGGAGCTGAAGTAAATTAAACTAACTTACATCCTTTCTGGTGCAAAAGCAACGGAATGGGAGGAACAGCTCTTTGGCTAGGCTTTCAGCTACTTTCTTATTACTTGATTTTGCAGCCTCGTCCTCACTGAGTGCACCTTTGGGATCAATGTTTTAAAAATCGAAATTGTAAAAAAAAATAATAAGTTTAAAATTTTATCGGTATTAAACTTTTATAAAACTAGTATATAATAAATAAGAAATAAACATTACAAAAATGAGTAAAAATGTAGGATAAAATAAAATACTTTATTAAAATAAAAAATGCATTAATAATGCCTAATAATATATAATAAACTAATAATTAATATAATAATTAAAACTAAGATTGAATCTAACATAAATTTTAAAATAATAATAATAATAATAATATATTATCTTATTAATATATTATTATTATTATTATTATATTTTTATATTATTATTTATTTAAATATTCATAAAAATTGAAACATGTTTAAAGAAAGTCAACGAAAAGAATTTTAACTTTATTATAACTTTTTATTTCCTTTAAACATACTTTTTTATAGTTTAAATATTATTTTTAACACATGCTTAAATTATCTTAAGCAAATTACTTATATATACTAATTAATAATTTGATTTATTAAACAAATTTATAATAAAAATAACAATTAGTTTTTAACAAAAATAATTTAAAATTTTTTAATTAAAATATAAAGAGATAAATAAAGAACCTAATTTTGACAAATATAATTTATTAGTGAAATTAAACAATTTAATATTTTTAAGGATAAAAATAGTAATTTATTTTTTAACAACAATAATTTAAAACAATTTTTAATTAAAATTTAAAAAAGATAAACAAAGAATATAAAATTTGAAAATATAATTTATTAGTTATATTGTGTGAAAGAGTTGAAAAAAAGACAATAAACTCATTGAGAAATCAAAAATATATTAAAAGACTTTAAAGCTAATAAAAAATCAAAGAAAAAAGTATATCTTGTCTTAGGAAAGAGGAAACTTGTGAATTGCCTAATTAATAAATTCTGGAAAAAAACCAATAAATGCTAATTTATTTTCTCTTTTTTGTGTTATTCATTTTTAACCATTTTGGTCCTTCATTGTTCAAGAAAACTAGCCGGTTTTTCTCAAGGAAATTGATCGGTTCTTTTTAAGAAAACCAGCCAAGTATTACCTAACTGATCAGTTTTTTTTTTCAAAAAGGCTATAAACTCAAGCCGAACTAAAAATTAAGCCAATTCATATTTATTTTGGTCGAACCGGCTGGTCTGATCTCCTTTTTTAAATCCTGGGATGTATGGATCTATGAACATCGTAATATCTCTAGATTAAAGAACAATTCCAATTTCCTACTACAAATAACAAGATGAATAAGGCCCGAAAAGGAAAAGGGGATCATACTTGAAGCAAGGGTCGATGACGACTTCTGCTTGATATGCAAAAGTGTCACTGTCTGGCCTCTGGTGAGAAGATGATCAACAGCCCATTTAAGAGCATATTGGCTTCCCTTATCTTTGTCTATGGCCACTACCACTCTATCTTCTTGTTTTCCTCCATTCTGCTTTCCCATGATCTAATCTTATGCAATGTGTAGTTCTTGCTGTTTTCCCTCGGCAATCTTCCACAGAAAGTAGAAAGTAACAGCAACCCAGAAACTGCAATGATAGAAATGGCAAGCCCTTGGTATTATCTTCTTAACATATATACATATACAAATACGTATATATGCTTTAAGATCCCAAGGGATGCACAGAGAAAACAGAAGTTGACACCCTCCTGTAGTTCCTTCCCCTCTGGATGACAGAAACAGATCAGTTTGTCCTTGTAGCCTGGTTATCAAGGCAACATAAACATCCTCTGTGTCTTGTCTTTTTTACTTTCTATATTGAGCCCTTTTGTTCTACGAAAATTTAGCTTCTCTCTCCTAGTTTAAGGCTAGAGACGATGCCGTTATTGAAGGGTAGTTGTCCAAATTACGTTGGTGCTGACTTTTTCCCAAAATAGCATGCTCATGCACGCAAAATTGTAGTACTTGTTCCGACCACGTTTGCTACTATGGAATATTTGCACCTGTATATCATTGAACCCACCATATATTCACACACATATTCTCTCTTTTTTTTTTCAATCTATACCAGTTTGACTATATTCTTCAGGTTGATGATGTATGTGTTGATTGATTTTGCAAAACAATCTCAAAAATTACAAGTATACGGGTCGTGACTTGTAGTTAGAAAGTAGATATCAATCATATAGGAATTGATGCCTAGACACCACTTAATTCAAATTACACTTTGTTTAAGAAACGAAATGTTTAATGAGAATAACTGAAAAATTAAATGACTAATAATGAACAATAAACAATACCAAAATGCAAAAAATTAGACTTCAATAATTTAATGACTAGAGATCACTTTCTCCCTATCTTGTCTCCCTTTTATTTTATTAATTGAATTGTGGCTCACTTAAGATGTCCAATTATATTAACTACCATCTCTTAAGGTGTAATTAATTGTCCCTAATCAAATTAAATGAAGTTGATTAAGCAATCTCTCAACCTACCCAATCACTCCACCAATTTAACTAGTTATTAAGTTATCCTATGGGTGATCAATTGAATTAGTCGAGATCTCTTTTCTAACTAATCAATTAATGTGACGAATATAAGTATATAGGTTGTCAACTCTTGTTGTATAATCCTACACAAATAACCCTACTCAATCTCTCAATTTATTGTAAGGAATATGAATATATTCAACAATCATCAAAGACAACTTTCATTCAATTCAATAAAATAAGAGTTTAACAAAATAGTTCAAAAGTAATCTCTAAAATTAAATCAGCCACCCATGGTCTCTATAGCATCACCAACATTCAAATATTTCATCTTACAAACATTAGAAAAGATAAAATTGATAGAAAATTGAATAAAGAAAATTCCTTCTCTTCTTTGCCAAAATCTAGAAATTTTGGTATTGATGTGTTATTTTCCCACTTGTTATTGATAATCCTTGAATCTTCACCTTCCTCAAGATTCAAAATCTGTATTTTTCACTCAAGGAGGCTCTTCTCTACAGAGGTATCACGTCCTCCTTCTTCCATGGGAGTTTTATATCTTATATAGCCCCAAAAACCGAAAATTTAATTGAAACCCTCAGAAGGTCTTGGATTAAATGTCCTACGATCGTAGGAATTGGCATGATTCTCATGATCATGGGAACTTGTAGCAGAATCCTTCTTCTTTTTTTCTCCTCTTTAGTCTCAAGCTCAATCTCCAAGTTGCTCAATCTTCATTCCTGCATAAAAAATGATCAATTCTTACCCTAAATGAACATTAAACATAAAAGAAAAACAATGAAAATTAACTAAACAAAAACATACAAAATGAATCCTAAAAGACAATAATAATCAACTATTGTGCAAGAAACACATGCCAAATACTTAGAAAATCATAGACTAATGCAAAACTATCAACTTCCCCACACTTAAATCTTTGCTTGTCCTCAAGCAAAATAAATACAACCAATCAATTATATCACTTCATTTTCACAAAGATCAAAGATTACTTTTTCATTAGTGTACATAAGCAAACTCAACAAATGGAACCATCACTCAAAGATAAGTATAGTTGCAAAATGAATCTTCCTCACAGTTTCACTCATTTCTTTTAAGTGTTTGATGGTTAGTGTGTCGCTCAAACTTCCTATAGGAAACT
The DNA here is from genome assembly GCA_027576715.1 of Erythroxylum flavicans. Classification (NCBI taxonomy): domain Eukaryota; kingdom Viridiplantae; phylum Streptophyta; class Magnoliopsida; order Malpighiales; family Erythroxylaceae; genus Erythroxylum; species Erythroxylum flavicans. Next base: position 239,284 of record JANZXP010000195.1, on the reverse strand, counting down.
ACACTACCATAGGCTTACTAATACACCAATTATCCTCTACAATGATTGCATGCATAAATAGATCAAAAGGACTTTAGGGTTATAATGTGGTAAGGGTTAAGGTGGGTAAAGAGAGAAAAGAATTTAACATAAGCCTTCGTAAAGTAAAAAGCGGGTAAAAGGGATAACAAAACATAACTCTGATATACATAAATGTAACTAAGCTACTATTTTGCACTTATTAATGTTACTCAATTGTTCTTATTTTTTTTACTCAATTTTTCTTCTTGTTTTTCTTTTTTCTTTCTTTTTCTTAATACATGGAAGAAACTATGAATAAAATAGCAACTATATACAATGTGATCCATAGGCAGAAGTACCTTCAACTCATCTCGGTAAAATTTTTCACAATAATCTCAACTAATGCATTACTTAATACTCTACTAAGCGTGTGAATGGGTAGGTTAATGGGGTTTCAGGTTTTAAAATTTTTTGGTATTTTCAAGAAATAAAAGGTTAAGGCTCAATAAGGGTAGCAAGGGATAGTACTAAGGTAGGTCATTTAAGCCAAGGGCTAACACAAAAAGGGCCTTAATCATCTCTATTAAGCATGCATCTAATATACTCAAACCGATTCAAAGCAAGTTCTGAAGGCAATATCCTAAGGAAGCATCACACAACAAAGAAATAGAATGACTATAGATGGAGTCATATAGGCTTAATCCTCACATTGATTCAAATGAAAATTCATTATGCTTCTACACTACCTCATTGCTCAAATGTCAAATTGTGAGTAAGCTTATTTAACCAACTACTTTTCATCACTCAATATGGTTCACTTTCTACTCAAGTAGCCTAATCCAAGTTCAAGCATGCATTCA
>JANZXP010000195.1:226298-236853 GCA_027576715.1 Erythroxylum flavicans | reverse complement strand
TCGGATCCAAGTGCGTGCAAGACTAGAGCGCACCACTCCTAAAAGGGCAACTACTCCAACAAACACTGTACAGACTATATGAGTTTGTTTGTTTTCATCTCTAACAGCTCATTTTGTATAAAGCCTATCTTGATCAGTATTGTAATGATTGAACTGAATTTCGTTTCTTTATAAAACGTTAGTGCTGGTATGGCTTGTCAGCAGAATTCCTTCTCATCCGGATGGTCATAAAGCATCGAAAACTCAATAGGCAATTCAATTTGGTATGTCAAACATTTTTGCATGGTAGGAAAAATTCAACAAGAAAATTCAGATTATCTACTGGTAGATCATCTTTCATTGCCTCAAATACTGATGGCCTACATTACAACGGTGATTAAAACATAGAAAGATTTTGCCTGGTTTTACACCATCTGGACATGGGGGGATATGTCCAGATGGTGCAAGGGATCAGGATCAGCAGAGCTGACAAGCAAAGGGAAAAGCAGTAGGCCTCCCATCAGGGCACTAACCAAGCAAAAGAGTTTACTTTAAACAACACCATTGAATGAGTTCTTGTCATGTTACACATATACATAATTACATGTCAAATATTAGAGGATAAATTACAACCAAAGAAGAGATGCTCAATCGCTTATACTTCATTGTTACAAAATACACAAGTTTTTGATATGTTCATAAATCTTTTAATCGTATCTACAATGATTATTCTTCCCTTTATAGCTAGCTACAGGATTAGAGAAGCTTTAAGGCATGCTTGAGAGAACCAAATCAATCTATGCTCAGGAGCATGAATGCTGATCATGTTTATCTGCAAGAATCATTGGTGAAAGTGAATGAAGTTCCATTTGATGTAATCTTCCCCAATTGGAATAAGCTGTTACATTTAAGTTTAGAGTGCAAGAAGTTTGAGATATTTGAGGTTAAAGCCTCTTTAACTGAAGCACTATTAGCAATCATACATTGAAAGATGAAAATATCTTGAATTCATTTAATAAGTTGGGGAAAGTTGCGGGATTGCAGTTATTGAAAACAAAATCATAACAATGGCATATGTTCTGCATCATCAATCCTACCACAAGAACAGAGACACTTCACCACAGCACGTATATGTTGTAACATCAGATTCAATAAACAACTAACTCAGATTCAAACTACAAATCCTAATCCCTCACCCAATCTAAAACCATAAACAAAACGCAAACATAACCCCATTCTCAAACTTTATCATCCCATAGCAATCTGTTATTATAGTAAACCAAAAACGATAGAAGGTCTGCAATTGAGGTAGGTAGAGTATGTTTTTACGTACTGTGGTAGCGTTGCCCGACGTCGATGCACCTTCTGGAACGGGAAGCGACGAGATTCGGAGTCTTGCTTCTGTTGAACGTGAAAACGTTAAAGCAACACTGTCGACAGAAATGGAGACGTTGGACGAGAAGGGCACAAAAATTGAACAGCACATAAAATTCAGAAGACAACAATTACCTTTCAGTGGTGGGTACGCAGGAGTAGTGCGTGAGGGAGACGACAATGAGAGGTTTTCGGCAGAACGAACGCAACAGGTAGACGAAACAATGGTTAGGTTTCATCAGATAAAAAGAGGGTATTTTGGACATTAAACAACGGCATTTGTGTTTGTCCTCAGACAAAAATTCGTGTACCTGGTTGATGAGAGGTACAGAAATTTTCTGTCTTTGTGCGTTGAAGACAGAACAAAGACAGCTATGGACATCAACCAAACACATCCATGGACAGCACCCTTCTGTCTTTGTCCTCTGTCTTCATGCGTGAAGACACTAACCAAACACACGGTAACAGAACATGTCTTGATAAACATGAAGATGGAACTTATACAAAGTGCATGGGGAGTCCCCAGCTTTCATGGCTAGTTTTAAATGGCCCTGTAATACAATTTTTCTTTACACATTCTGTTAAAATATGCAATCTTAGTGACTGAAACTAAATATTACTCGTTAGCTAGCTAAGCATGTCCCTACCTACTCCACCACCTTCCAACTTGTATGGTTTCGACTAATTAAGTAATTACAGAGAAGTATACATAAAGCCAAAACAAAACAGCCACGATGTGGAATAAGCTCTGGTATCGAAGAGCCGAGTGGCTTAGTTCGGTTTTCTGAGAAAACACTTCCCTCTCATTCTTGTTCGCCTCTCTTGGGGCATCTATTTCTGCATCAGCGGGGCTTGTTGCAGAAACAAGTGGAGAAGATGACGCTGAATGATAAATGAGAAAGACTCACCAGACTTTAGTAACTAAGGTGAAGCGCTGCGTTTTAATAAGCATTCGGGATTGTAATGTTGGATGAGAGTATACTGAATAGTTGTTTGTCTGTATTTTAGCCAACTATATTGAATAGTTGTTTGTCTGTATTTAAGCCAACTTATAACGACTATATTGACATGTGAAACCATATGAATGTTTTCTCTTCTCTCTCTATATTGAAAGGATTCTATGTTTTTCTCTCTTGATGTTCTTTTCATTTCTCTTCTAACAAAATCGTAACCGAATAAAAGCAATATTATGTTATCTACTCTTAATTTACAACAATTGGTATTAGAGAAGTCGATTATGTAAAAACAACTATGGCTGAAAGCACGAGAGGCATTGATTACAAAGAGTTGAAGAAAGCTTGAAAGGTTTGATGGAGAGGATGTTCGTAGAGTCATAAGATAGGAGTAAGCGGATGTTCTCGGAGATTCAAAATAGGACGGAAAAGGTAGAGAAGGAGATGTGTTAGATAAAAATTCAACTTAGTGTGCCCGTGTGTTAAATAGCACTAGGTAGAGAGCAATAGCTTAGTATTATTCCGAAACAAGAAGGAATAACCTTTTCACAAGAGAAAACCCCCCTTACAATCTCAGGAAATCTTCTGAGAATTATTTCCAATCTAAAAGCCTACCCCCACATCCCTTATAGACTATTGTTATATATCTACTTATCCTAACAAATTTCTAAGGAATAGATATCTCCTACTAACAACTTGAATTACTAAAATATATCAATATCTGACTATCTCACTACTGCTTACAACCTGTCTTCTTCTTCCTTGTATAAACTAACCACTCTCCTCCTTTGTGATCATTATTCCTAAAAATACTGCCTGTTGATGAAATACCATTGTCCCTAAGGTTAAGCTTCGAAAATTGGCCACGGATAAGCTCTTGGTCCTCCCATGTAGCTTCCTCCAATGGTTTGCTTTGCCAAGGAATCAACCATTAGTCACGGGCAGCTCCTTGATTATGAAGTGTCCTGCTACACAGGATCGCGACTGGTGTACATAATTCAGGAGTATAGTCGAACTCTGGAGGTAACTCTTTATGAACATGGTGGTGCCCGATGGCCTTTTTCAATTGGGACACGTGAAACATTGGATGCATATGAGCCTAAGGAGGAAGTTGCAGTTGAAATGCGACGACGCTAACCTATTTGTCCAGCAAATACGGTCTATACTATCCTGCTGACAATTTCAGATGCAACCGCTTAGGCATGGACCCTTGTCGATGTGGACGAATCTTCAAATACACCCAATCTCCCACCTGAATGTCATGAGGACGCCTTCTGGCATCTGCAAAACGTATCATGTGATTGCGAGCGCGTTCCAAATTATGTTTCCACTTTGTCAGAGCTTCGTCAGGACTCATTAAATCCTGCGCCACAACTTCCACCAATGTTTCTCTAGGAATAAAACGTGTGATTGAGGGAGGAGGTCTGCCATATACTACCTCAAAAGGAGAACATTTAGCTGCTGAATGAAAGCTGGTATTATAGCAATACTCTGCCCATGGTAAATAATCTAACCAAACCTTGGGTTGTTCCGAGCTAAAACGACGAAGATATGTCTCGATAGTGTGGTTTACTACCTCAGTTTTACCACCCGATTCTGGGTGATAGGCAGTAATCATTTTTAGCTGAGTTCCTTGGAGTGTAAACAATTCTTTCCAAAAATTACTTAAGAACGTAGGATCTTGGTCACTTACAATGGAAAGTGGAATTCCATATAATAGGACAACCTTCTTGGTAAAAATTTCAGCAATAGAATGGGCTGAGTAAGGATGTTTGATAGTAATAAAATGCCCATATTTGCTCAACCCATCCACTAGGACCAACAAGGTATCATAGCCTTTCGATTTGGGTAGTCCCGCAATGAAATCCATGCTTAGCTCTTCCCAAATGATGTTGGGAATAGGTAACGGTTAGAGGAAACCTGCTTGAGACGTAGCTTGATACTTGTTACGTTGAGAAGTGTGACAAGCTGCTACAAAATCAGATACAACGCTTCATACCTTTCCAACAAATAGATTGAACTATCCTCTTATAAGTCTTGTAAATTCCCGAATGTCCTCCTGTAAGGGTAGTATGAAACTCTTGTAAAAGCTTAGGAATAATTCATTTAGAAGATGCTAACACAACTAACCTCCTTTTATAATATAATCTCCCATTCTCCAAGGTATAAGAAGGATGAGAATCCAGTTTCTTCTTAATTTCTTCTATTATTCTACTCAACTGTGGATCTGCCTTTACCTCCTTATTAATTCGCTCCGAATCTTTCCAAAATGGCCTAGAAATAACCTGCAACTCCATATCCTCGCATACCCTGGAGAGTGCATCTACTGCCCTATTGGAAATTCCCGCTTGTAGACAACATCAAATCATATCCCAACAATTTTGCCAACCAATTCTACTGATTTTGAGTTGTAATTCTCTGTTCCAGTAAATGTCTGAGGCTTTTTTGATCCGTATAGACTATAAATCTTCTCCCCACCAAATACGGTCTCCAATGTTGGATGGCTAACATTAGTGTCATAAGTTCCTTATCATATATGGATTTATTCAGCGATGATTCAACTACTGCTTTGCTGAAGAAAGCCACTGGTTTCTTTCCCTGTATTAACACTGCTCTCATGCCTTTACCTGATAATCACACTCCACCGAAAAAAGGGTATTGAAGTCTAGTAACGTCAAAACCGGAGCACTAGTCAGAGTATTATGAAGTCTCTTAAACGTTGTTTCTGCAGGAAGATCCCATTTAAAATTCCCTTTCCTCAATAGATTGGTAAGAGGTTGTGCTATCTTTCCATAATCCTTCACAAACCTTCGGTAATACCCATTCAAACCCAAAAACCCTCTCAAAGCTTTGAGAGATGTAGGAATAGGCCATTGTAAAACCACTTCAATCTTTTTGGAATCTATAGCAATGCCATCTTAAATGATGTGATCCAACTACTCAATTCTTAACTTCCCAAAGGTGCATTTTTTTGTATTAGCATAAAAACGATGTTGATCCAACGTATGTAATACCTTCCTTGAGTGAGTGATGTGGTTGTCCCAATCGGCACTATAGACCAAAATGTCGTAAAAAAAACTAACATAAACTTTCTAAGGTAGGGCTGTAAGATCAAATTCATAACACATTGAAACGTGGTTGGTGCATTGGTGAGATCAAATGACATGACGAGTGATTCGTAGTAGCCCTTATGTGTCCTAAAAGTCGAAATGTCAAATGTCATAAAAAAAACTAACATAAACTTTCTAAGGTAAGGCTGTAAAGATCGAATTCATAGCACCTATAATGATCCTTCAATTCTCCTTCCAGGCAACATGATCTGCTCGAATTCCTTATGGCCATTGTTGGTACAACCAACAACAGATTTTTCAGGAATCAACTGGGATCGGAAGCCTTAAGAAAGAAAAAAGAAGGAAACAGGAGAAAAACCGTCAGCCTTTTATTGATACTTGCATTTTTCTTCATTGAAAGCACAATTCTTTCCACTAAATATAGCATAATCAGCCAAAATATATGGTCAAATTTACCAATAAATGCAACCTATTTTCAGGGACTCCTATTCTTTACTGGAAAGTCATGACTTATACGTTATAAATCATTGACCATGGTTTTGCACCTTGCCATGTCTAAACCCAGCAAAAACATCCCATCAGAATCAAAGAAGTTTTTTTTTTTTACAATTATCTTATGTAGATAGCTAATTCGACTATTATGTTCCTTCTTAGTGGATTGGATTTGGATTCAGGTCAAATCCAGGATCCAAAGCTAGGCAGTTTCATGCAAGTGTTGATAGTCTAACCACTTCTTTACGCTTCAATTGCCAGCTACTTTCTTCTAGATTAGAGCACAACAGAGAGAGGAGGAAAGTAACAAGTTTTACAGGAGTTTGAACAGGGATTTGGGAACAAAAGAACCGATTCAGATGGTAATGAACTTGAATAAAAAACTTGAATTGTCAACAATCATCACTTTAAGCAAATAATCTGGCCTGTCTTGTTACATAACATGATCATTTGACGATTTTAACATCCGTCGAAGGTTTACAAGCCATGGATTTGTAACTTCCTCATTTATAGGATCTCTGAACTTGCACAAATATAAGATCACAACAAAATTTGTAATGATCTCTGTTCAGACAGGTTTAAAGTGAGTATTGCTCATCTTTCTTTTCATTGTCTTTCACCCTTATCAATCTGATATTAGGAGAACCTATTTCCGAATTCGATCAAAGCCCTTCATATATTTCTGTTTTCTGCATATGTATGATACAGATTAGACCAAGAAGCAGAGACGTGTTGCCCACATAATATTATAACAGGGAGTGGTTTCTGTTGGAACCATAATTAAGTTAGTGGCCTTAATAATCGGCCAGAAGTGGACTTCGTGGGTTATGTTCTTAGCTTAGTTTGTTTTGTCCTTAGTTTAAATAGAGTTGTAATGGCAGCACCTGGGGATATGAAAAAAATTACTCTGTTCGTCCCAACTTCTTCCTGAAATTTTCTCTTCATTTTTACTGCACTCACTTAGTTCTTAAGAATTACCAGAATATAGAGTAAATCCTGTCATTTTTAGTATCAGAGCCAGGTTATCCAATGGAGACTAGGCAGAAAACCAATGCTGAGTTCAGGTCAGAGATAAGTGAGATGGTAGCCAATCAAGAGGCCACCCTTCAGCGCCAAGGAGCAACATTGCAGAGACAAGAAGCTGTACTGAACCAGGTCAACTCTAATGTCAACCAACTCCACTCTCTCATTCATACTTTGGTCACTGATTTTCAAGCTTTCAGGGCAACTACCAGCACCCGCAAACCTTGTGCATCAAGGGAAGGATTAATCAAAAGGAAATTATCGTCCTCATAGATGGAGGAAGCACGCATAATTTCATAGAACAAAAACTAGCAGCTAAGTTTGGGTTATCAATAGAGACCAATCGCAAATTTCAAGTTATGGTGGCTAACCAACAACGTGTGGAATGTATTGGACTCTGTAAGAATATTCGCATGAAGATTGAAGACTTCTTGATAAAAGCTGATTTTCTGGTGCTTCCAAAAGCTGCTTGTCCCGTGGTCTTAGGAGTACAGTGGCTAGCTACACTAGGGCCGATCATGACCGACTATAGGAGCCTCATGATGTTCTTCACCGTAAATGGACAGAATGTACTTCTTAATGGGCTTCAACAACAAGAAGTAGAAGCCTTATCTAAGAAGGAGACTAGTCTACTACTCAGCAGTAGTCTAGTTGGAGCAAGCTTCTTCATTCAAATGGTATCCGAAAATTTCTCCAGCAATCTCTCTTCCATACCAACTGAATTAGATCAGCTTTTATCCAAATATCACAACGTATTTTCAAATACTTCGACCTTACCACCACCATGAAGCCAAGATCATTGTATTCCGTTAATTCCTAATGCAACTCCCGTAAACGTCAGACCATACCGATATCCTCATTACCAAAAAACAAAAATTGAAAAGCAGGTTCGTGAGTTGCTAACCTCAGATCTCATACGCCCTAGTAACAGTCCATTCTCTTCCCCAGTGTTACTTGTAAAGAAAACCAATGGAGAGTGGAGGTTCTGCATAGATTATCGGGCTTTGAACTCCATCACAATGAGAAACAGGTTTCCCATACCGGTAATTGAAGAATTAATGGATGAACTGTATGAAGCTTGCTTCTTTTCCAAGTTCGACCTCAAGGTCGGATATCACCAGATAAGGGTTCGTGAAGCTGACATTCCCAAAACTGCGTTCAGGACCCATGAAGGCCACTACGAATTCGTAGTGATGCCGTTTGGCCTCACAAACGCGCCCTCTACTTTCCAAAGTTTGATGAATGACATTTTCCGGCCTTATCTCCGTAAGTTTGTTCTTGTATTCTTTGATGACATTTTAGTATATTCCAAAACTTGGGAAGAACATATACATCACTTGCAAATTGTATTGGAAGTATTGAACCAGAATCAGTTGTACGCGAAACGGAACAAATGCGTTTTTGGAGTTCAACAAGTCCAATATTTAGGACATGTAATTTCCAGAAACGGCCAGATCCCACAAAAATACAGGCAGTCCAAGAATGGCCTACACCGACGCCAATACGTGAAGTCCGAGGGTTTCTAGGCCTAGCAGGGTATTATCGAAAGTTTATCCAAGATTTCGGTTCTATTGCGGCTCCCTTAAATAAATTGATAGGTAAAGAAGGATTCATGTGGACACCAGAGATAGAGGAAGCATTCCAACAGCTCAAAGATGCACTAACCCATGCCCCTGTTCTTTGTCTTCCAAATTTTGATCAACCGTTTGTCATTGAATGCGATGCTAGTGGGAACAGAATTGGTGCCGTATTGATGCAAGAGAAAAGATCGATCGCCTATTTCAGTGAACATCTTAAAGGGCAAATTTGAAGCTTTCTACTTACGAAAAAGAGATGCTCGCTATTGTCAAATCCGTGAGAAAATGGCGGCCCTATCTTCTGGGTAACTCTTTTGTGGTACGGACTGACAATAAGAATTTAAAATTTTTATTAGAGCAACGGGTTGTCACGGATGCACAGGCACGGTGGCTGCCCAAATTACTAGGATATGAATACAAAATCGAATACAAACTAGGAAACACCAACAGTGCAACTGATTCGTTGTCTAGGGAAGCAGAAATTACATTCATGGCTGTCTCTAGTCCTCAAGCCGTGTGGTGGGAAGTTTTAAAGACGGAATGTGATCAGGACTCATTTTACAATCAGTACAACACGAATCCAGATGCATAAAAGCGTGGGGGAGTATGGTTCTTACATGATAAGGTACTCTTAAAACCTGATTCTTCAATTATACCCATCATTCTTTCTGAATTGCATGAAACACCCACTGGAGGACATTTTGGTTTTTATAAAACATTGGGTCGCCTAAAATCTGATTTTACTTGGAATGGGATGCGACAACGAGTTCGATCTTTTATCCGTGAATGTGACGTGTGTCAACGGAATAAATATGAACACATGGTTCCAGCCGGCTCTTACAACCATTACCAATTCCGGATCAAGTTTGGACCGATATTTCCATGGACTTCATAGAAGGGCTTCCTACTTCAAATGGCTGCCAGGTAATTATGGTAGTAGTGGATAGATTGTCCAAATATGCACACTTCATTCCCCTTGCACATCCCTACACGACTGCCACAATTGCACAAGCTTTTTGTGGTCAATATTGTCAAGTTGCATGGAATTCCAGCTTCAATTGTGACTGACCGCGATCCCGTTTTCTTAAGCAATTTTTGGACTACTCTCTTCCGTTTACAAGGCACAAAACTCAACATGAGTTCCAGCTATCACCCACAAAGTGATGGACAGACGAAAGTCGTCAACCGAACTCTGGAGCAATATCTGCGCTGTTTTGCAGGAGAGCAACCACGACGCTGGAAAGATTGGCTTCCATGGGCAGAATATAGTGACAATACTGCCACTCATTCAGCAACAAAGATTTCTCCATTCCAGGCAGTTTATGGTACTCCTCCACCCTCAATGTTATGGTATGTGCCAGGGACAACGCGAGTTGCCGCTGTTGACACCTATCTTCAAGAACGTGATGCATTATTGAGAGATTTGAAGCTGTCCTTACTGAAAGCTCAAAACCGGATGAAAAACTTGGCAAATCAGAACCGACGTGATGTTGAGTTTGCGGTTGGAGATTATGTTTACTTAAAACTTCAGCCTTATCGTCAATCTAGCGTGGCTTTTCGTTCTTCTTTGAAACTATCCCCACGTTATTATGGACCGTTTCGAGTTGTAGCTCGAGTGGGAGCTGTATCGTACAAATTGGAATTGCCCAAGGAGTCGCGAATCCATGACGTTGTCCATGTAAGTCAGTTGAAGAAAAGTTTGGGGTCCATACCCGTGACTTCTCCTCATCTTCCGCCAACTCCGGAATCATCCTTTGGCTCTAATGAACCATATCTACCAGAACCTGAATTAATTCTTAATCGAAGAACCATTCAAAAAGGCAAGTACAGACTGCGGGAAGAGGTGCTCATCCAGTGGCGTGGGACACTACCGGAGGACGCAACATGGGAAGATTTTCGACGGTTCAAGAAATAATATGTTGGGTTCTTTGTCCTTGCGGACAAGGACAATTCTAAGGGGGGTGGAGCTAATACAGATTAGACCAAGAAGCAAAGACGTGCTGCCCACGTAATATTATAACAGGGAGTGGTTTCTGTTGGAACCATAATTAAGTTAGTGGCCTTAATAATCGGCCAGAAGTGGACT
>JANZXP010000195.1:137831-174108 GCA_027576715.1 Erythroxylum flavicans | reverse complement strand
GTTCTCAATGGGATCGTCTCTGAACTAGAGGCAATTGGAGTTCATATAGATGATGAGGATCAAGCTTTGAGACTCATATGGTCTCTTCCACCTTCCTATGAACACATGAAGCCTATTTTGATTCATGAGAAGGAAAAGATAATTCTTTCTAAAGTTACCGGAAAACTCTTTTTAGAAGAGAGAAGATTGGGTGGTGGAAGAAATGTTCCTCCTGAAGACTCAGCTCTAGTGGTAGCTGAATATAGGAAGAAGAACTTCATGAAGAAAAATATAGCATGCTGGACGTGTGGACAATTTGGGCACGTGAAAAAAATTTGTCCGAGAGGTGGAGCATATTCGGCAAGAGGCTCTGGGTCAGTTAACGGAGAGACTGACAATGTCGCTAACATTGTCTCCATGAATGATGATTTTGATTTTGCTCTCTAAGAGGAAGCATGTACATCCTCATGGCATGCTGCTAATTCCAATGTTGCCATGACAGAGGATGTGTTACTGTTAGCGGGTCCATAAGTTTGCATACGGGCATTGGTTTGGCATTGATGCAAAGTGTGTGGTGGAATTTATGTCGATGACTGATGAACTTCCAAGAAAGCCAAACATGGGAGTTTCACCATAATTTTTTTCAGTAAGGTTATTTTTGACATGTGCCAAAGTGAAATGCTTGGAATTGATTTATTCTGTGTGGGTATGCTTTTATGGTGGAGCATGATGCTGTGAAGCATGATAATTCTTTACATTGAGAGTTATGTTATTTTCAGGAGATCTTCGTTGAGGTGGAGTATAGTTGTGGGATCAACCAAAGTCATCAAGGTAAAGATTGTTGAGTTTGACTCCTTTATTTTTCATATTAGTTGGGGAAAACAATTGAGGTGCACCAATCCAAAGTCAAAAATTTGTATGACAAATTTGACTATAGTTAAATTTCTTTTTTGAGGTGAGAGTTGAAAGATTTGTTTTGGGTATTTCTTTGTGGTTGTATTGGTGCATTGGGATATTGGGTGAGAGGAAAAATTGTGTGATTGTAAGAATTTTTCACATAGTAGATTTTCTTCTTGGTGTCTGTGATTTTTCTTTGGTTTGAAAATTTTTACGTAAATTTCTTATGTTTTTATTATTTTTTAACTATAAAATATTTATAGGTCTGAGTTTGAGAGGTGTGAATTACCAACGGGGATGACACCAGAGAAAGGGACATACCGCTGGATGGCACCGTAAGATTTCTGAGAACATGCTCTAATGTATAAACACTTACTTTGTATATATATTTATGAAGTTGACTTTGGGCAGGGAGATGATCCAACCCGGAAGGTAGACGTGTATAGCTTTGGGATAGTATTGTGGGAACTGGTGACCGTAATGCTTCCGTTCCATAACATGACGCCGGTGCAGGCGGCATTTGCAGTGGTGAACGACGGTTCTCGTCCTATCATCCCGAATGACTGCGTGTCAGTGCTTGGTGAGATAACGCGTCGTTGCTGGGATGCCAAACCTGAACTCAGGCCACCATTTTCAGAGGTTGTGAAGATGCTGGAGTGTGCTGAGACTGAAATCATGAACACCATTCGCAAGGCTCGTTTCAGATTTTGCGTGGCTGTGCCTTATGACATTGGACTGAACATAAGACTTTGGGAAGAGAGAGGGACTAAAGAGTCTGTATTTGTCTTGTCTTGTCTCAAAATTTTTAATCAAATGTTGTTTTCTAATTCTAAGGAAGGAAAAAAGAAAACAATAATCTTACGGAAGTGAGGACACGTGGACTGTCGTAGAATCAAAGTGAAGTGAATGTCAATCGAATCACATGAAGTATCAGCTTTGTGGTCAAAACTCAAAAGCTCGTCTTGAAGATTTTCTTTTTGTCATCTTGTTTGTTTGTTTGTTTCTCGTCGTGGGGTCTGTTTCCCGATTCCCAGAAAGGGAAAGGGGATAGTAATTTCAATCATGGCTATGAATGATGACTCTTCTGGGTAATTAACATAACATAACATAACATAAGCAAGGGGAGGAGGCCAATCGAAACATAGGTAAGGTAAAGGTTCAAACTTGCTGCGATGGCGAGCGGATTTTTGTTGAATTCAACCAACTATGGAGTTGTTGAAATAAGGAAGAGACTGGGCAATTTGCGCCGTCACAATCTTCATCTCCATCTCCAATCCCACCCGAAACTCTTCTCTTCAGCTTTCAACTTCCATTCACTAGTTTATGGCACCCGTCTCTCAGTCAAGGTAGTGTACTCTATCTATATACACATATATACTGGTGTGCTCTGTTACGCTTTCTTAGCAAGAAAAAGTTCATACCTTTCTCAAGAAATCTGCAAGCACCGGACTTGAGATTTTCGTATCACAGTCACAGGTGGAGGTACTTGGGTCGACTCAACAGATTGACTGGCCTTCTCCAAATGATGAGATCCCTTTTTGGGAAAGGGAGTTCCCACAAAAATGGAATGTCGTTTCCGATGACATCCCCAGCATCAAGGATTCTGATGTCGTGCACGTAATTCACGTCACAGCCGAGATGGCTCCCATAGCGAAAGTCGGTGGTCTTGGAGATGTTGTCACTGGACTTGCTCGTGCATGTCTGTCTCGGGGTCATAGTGTCGATATCATGCTTCCTTTTTATCAGTGCATTCAGAAACACCAAATTCAGGACTTGGCGCTGATTACTACATTTAATTCATATCAAGACGGCAACTGGATTCCTACTAATGCATATCGTGGAGTGGTGTCGGGAATTCCCGTTGTTTTCATTGAACCATCAAACGAATTCTTTAAGGGCCAGCAGGTATATGGAGGCTCATACAACGAGCTCGAGGCTTATCTGTTTTTTAGCCGTGCTTGCCTTGAATGGATGCAGGTTTGTATTATCATCATCATCATCTTGGTGAGACTACTTGGAAGATTAGTCTTTCTTTTTCTTTTTTTAAGGTTTTGTGTCATTTATCAACATATTATTCAGAAAAAAGAAAACTGCTTGTCACTGTAAACGAGTTACGCATCAAAATTCATCATCTTCTAGCTGTTGATACTTCTGCATTTAAGTTCCTAGCTTCCAAAAATTGGGATAACTACCTTCACTACTCATTTCCTGATTTTACCTCTTCAAAATGTCTTTTTTTCTTTCACTTTCCCCTCCAAAAGTTCATTTTAGTCCACTAATTTGGTTCTCAGAAGCATTTTCTTCAAATTTCTGACAGTACTGAACATTCTTTGCAGGTTACCGGAACTCAACCTGACGTTATTCATGTACATGAATGGCAGACAGGTGCTTTGCCCTTGTTTTACTGGGACATGTACCAATATCTTTCTCTGAAGGTATGGTTTTTTGGTAGTTGCCGACAAGATATTTATGGCCTGAGTTGGTAACACATTATTGTTGGATAACCTAATAGTATATAACTTTGTTTGCCAGAAGCTAAGAATGGTGTTTACTATACACAATATGGAGCACTATGGCGAGTGCCGGTGAGTTATTTAAGTCTCCTGTCTGTAAATAACTCTTCCTATGCAGCCAATGTTGGTAAAAACTGAATAGGTTAGATAAAGAACAGTTATAGTTTATTATTTTCAAGGTTGTCTACTCAAGCATTAGCATTTTTGACTTATTTAGCATGTTAATGTTGCTATGATTTAGCATGACACAGCTGACATCTTTGTAATATCTAAACAGCCTGGTTAATGTGGATAGATCATTCTGGAAGTACAGCTCTCTTCATCTTTAAGTTTGTACATGTATTGTTGTGACAAACTTATATTTTAGATTTGTAATTCACATATGGAAGTTTGGATTTCTGAGGTCGAATAGAAAGTTTACATTAATGCCAACCATCATCTTAAGATCATATGTGAATTGACCTTTATTAAATATTAATGGAACTTAATTCCTAAAGTTAAAAGATTGCATGGTATGGATTTAGAATGTGAACTATAGTAATTGACCTTCATCTTTGCGAATGTATGTTGCTTCTTGAAACTATATCAGTTAAAGGGTTGGACTTTTGTCACCCTTAACTGATTTTGATGAGTTATTCATATAAGACATCTTTTAATAAAATTTGACTGCCAGAAATTTTTTTTCCTTCACTGTTCATTTCTTTTCATTGGCAGTCAAGAGCAGCTCAACAAGAGTGGTCTTGACGGATCTGTATATGCAACTACAGACAAGGTGTGTATGTTGTTATGCATGGTTAAAACATTTTCTAGACAGCCTCTGAATCTGTAATTAGTGGTTTGTAAGAGATAAGAAATCTGCGTCATGTGTATTTCCATGTCTGATTTTGTTATGTGTCGTTGGTCAAGAGCAGCAGGATTCTGCTGATCAAGTTTACCGGAGATTCACACATGGCAAATTCAAACGTGGACAAAGGAAGGAGTAGATAAGTTATTTGAATATTCAAACGTGGGGAAAGGAAGGAGTAGATAAGTTATTTGAATAAGATATCAGAATATTAGGACTTTGTTTTATTCTGATAAGTTGTTTTATCTTTCAGTTGAGATTTTATTGCTGAAAAGTAGGGATTGTTAAGGGCTGTAAGCTAGTTTAAATACAGCTCCTTAGAGCATGAATAAACAAGCATAATTTTTGTTGACTCATTGTTAGTTCCAGAGATCGAAGAGTTCTCTCTTAACGAGCTCTTATTCCCTCATTCAAGATAGGTTATAAAGGGAGGAAGTCTCTCAAAACATAACTGATAGGCCTCTAATGAGTAAGGTCTATACCCGTAAACGTAGGAAGAGAAACAGGGGATTCAATACGGCTGATGTAGGGAATATGGGGCTGCCAACAGATAGAGCACTTGGCAGTTTGTCAAAAACGGTTAATATGGCTGATATGGGGAATATGGGGCTGCTAACAGATGGGACACTTGGCAATAGCTAGTTTGTTAGTGAAAGGGGGAATTGGTTAGAAAGTATTTAGGAAAAGTTTTGCATGAAAAGAGGGGGGACGAGAGTTATGGTAACTGTTGGGGCAGCCTAGCTGCATGGGAGAGTATTGGCCTCTCGAATAGCCAAATATCTAGGTTTAGTCTCAAGCGTTATTTTACTATTTCACTAATTGTTGTCATTGAAAGAGTAGTGAATCTGTCGTTAGGAAAGTTTCCAGCTCAAGGAGCACTTGAATGAATCTTTCTTCTTCCTATATACCCGTCTTGTTTTGTATTTGCTGAGTTGCATTACAGGGTTCCTAACAATAACCTATCCAATATTCAGCTAAAAGGTCCCATAACCAGAAGTCAGTCTCGGGCCTGTGACAATTTGGTATCAGAGCCACTGGTGATGGGAGATGGGCGCAATTTCCAGCAGCAATTTGAAGCCTTTATGGTTATGTACCATGAAGATCGAGCCAAAGATAGGGCAGAGAAAGAAAAAGAAAAGACATTCAACGAAGCTAGACAGAAGGATGTTGCAGTCCAGTTAGAAAGACTATCCTGAGAATTAGCTGTTAGCCATTGAGAGAGGTCTAGTAATCAAGGACGACAAGAACAAAGGACTGGAGCAGGAAACCATGAAGGGGGCAACTTTGTTCCAAAATACGCCAAACTTGATTTTCCACGCTATGATGGATCTTTTGACCATTTGGGTTGGTTAAGCCGCTGCGAGCATTTCTTCCGCCATCAGCGTAGTGCAGCAAAAGCCAAGGTTGGACTGGCATCCTTTCATTTAGAAGGAGATGCTCAATTGTGGTTCATTAAATTAGAGCGGGACCGACCACAATTGACTTGGGATGAATTCAAAATCAACTGCAACTTGCGTTTTGGACCCCCAATCTGTAGTAACAAGCTTGGTGAATTTTCCAAATTCAGACAAACAGGGACTATGGAGGAGTACCAAAGGCGTTTCGAACAATTGGCAGCCAGGGCCAGTACCTTGTCCCAAGAACAACAGGCGGAAATCTTCATCAGTGGCCTAAAGGAAGCAATAGCAGTAAAGGTAGAACTACAAAACCCACGAGATTTGACTATTGCTATGAGCTTGGCTAACTTTATGAACGAAGGGGAATCCAACAACGATTAGAGGCAAGTGGTTCTCAAAAGGGCTCTATTGGTATAAATTAGCGAATACCGTTTGTAAAAAGGCTCAATCGGGCAAAGATGGAGGAAAGGCGTGCCAAGGGCTTGCGTTTCAATTGTGACGGATAGTATAAACTGGGGCATCAATGTAAATGATTGTTCTGGTTGGAAGGGGTTGATGAAAATGAATTAGAAAACTTGGAAGAAGATGTAGAGGAGCCAAAAATATCCTTCCATGCAATTACTGGCATGCATAAGCCTCAAACCATGCAAGTAGAGGGATCTTTCAACAGTATGCCATTCATACTTTTGATTGATTCAGGAAGCACTCACAGTTTTGTTGATTAAGCACTAGTAGAGCAGCTTAAAATACCCATAGAGACTAAGGCTGCATTAAGGGTGACGGTGGCTAATGGAGAGAAAGTGAGCAGTCCTGGAATATCCAAATTGCTTCCAATTCGGTTAAGACCACAAATTTTCCATTTAAATTTATATTTGCTACCTCTTTATGGATATAGTGCAGTGCTGGGGAGTTAACTGGCTTTGACACTTGATCCTATTCTTTGGGATTTTTTTGATATGAAGATGTGGTTATAGTGGCAGAACCAGGAAATGGAATTAAATGGGATCAAGAACGTTCCTCAACATACTAACTCTTCATTAATTTCATCTCTAGCTGCGCTGTTGCAGATAAGGAACTAGAACTTTAGAGCATCCTTAATGAATTCCAAGTTCTATTCAACACTCCGGAAGGACTGACCCCATCCCGGAACTGTGATCACCACATATCCCTAGCACCAGGAGTGGGTCCTATTGCTGTCTGTCCATATCGCTACTCCCATGGCCAGAAAGACGAGATAGAGCGTCAGTGCAATGTGATGCTTAAGCAGGGAATTATATGGCCTAGTCAATCCCCTTTTTCTGCACCAGGTCTCTTGGTTAAAAAGGCAGATAATTCCTGGCAATTATGTGTAGACTATCGTGCGATGAACTCCCAAACAGTGAAGAATAAATTTTCAATTCCTGTAATTGATGAATTATTGGAAGAATTATATGGAGCTGCTTGTTTCTTTTCCAAGCTGGACCTACGTTCGGGGTATCATCAAATTCGAATGAAAGACACCGATGTGGAGAAAACTGCTTTCCACATTCACCATGGCCACTTCGAATTTTTGGTCATGCCTTTTGGCTTGTCGAATGCACCATCAACTTTTCAAGCTCTCATGAATGACATTTTCAAACAATATTTGCGGAAATTTATCTTGGTTTTTTTTATGACATCTTAATTTATAGCAAGACATGGGCAGAGCCCATGCAACATCTTCGAATTGTTTTCTCCTTGCTCGAACGACATTTTTGTACCTCAAACACTCCAAATGTTTATTTGGACAGTCCCAAACCTCTTACTTGGGCCATTTGATTTCTTCCAAAGGAGTAGAAGCTGACCCTCAAAAGATTGCAACTATGATTCAATGGCCCCAACCCAATACTATATCGGCGTTACATGGATTTTTGGGTCTCACAGGTTATTACAAAAAATTTGTGCAATATTATGGGGGTTATAGCTGCTCCTCTCATTGTGCAATATTATGGGGGTTATAGCTTTTCCTGGACACCAGAATCCACCTCAACTTTTGAGGCCTTAAAGTTGGCCATGACCACAACATCAGTTTTAGCTCTTTCGGATTTTTCCAAGCTGTTTGTTGTTGAATGTGATGCCTTTTGTTCTACAACAAGGTCACTCGATTGCTTTCTTTAGCCACATTTTGGCCCAACGATGCCATCACTTACCAGCTTATGAAAAGGAACTGATTGGGTTAGCTAAAGCTGTTTGCTACTGGAGGTCATATTTTATGGGGTCAGCGTTTTTTGATTCGGATTGATCATTATAGCCTTAAGTTTCTACTATAGCAGAAAATCATCATATCTCCTTGACAACATTGGGTTAGCAAACTCATTGGACTCGATTTTCAGGTGGAATATCGAGCAGGCCGTGAAAATGTGGTGGCTGATGCTCTCTTAGGCTAGCACGAAGATGTGGACGTTATGGCCGTGATTTCCATGCCTCAACTGGTTTTTTTTGTTGATGTGCGAGCAGAAATTTCCAACAGTCCTGAATTACATAAATTCATTGAGAAAATTACTGCAGGAATTGCGGGTGACCAATGGTCCTATAAGGATGGTCTTATATTTTTCAAAAATAAGATGTATATTTCATCATCTTCACTTCCACAGGCTATTATCTGTGTTATTCATGCTCAATGTCATGAGGGCTATCAAAAGACACTTCATAGAATTTCTACAGATTTTTATTGGTCGGGTATGAATAACCAGGTCCAAGAACTGGTGAAAACTTGTGAAATCTGTCAAAAAAATAAATCTGAAAACTTGCAGTCTGTCGGTCTCTTACAACCTCTTCCAATTCCCAATTAAATATGGTCAGATATTTCAATGGATTTCATTGACGGCCTTCCCTCCTCCTTCCCTCCTCCAATAGCAAAATAGTGCTACTCGTAGTAGTTGTTCTCAAAGTATGCCCACTTCTTGCCACTCTCTCATCCTTAGTTAGTTGTTTATGTTGCTTGTCTTTTCTTAAAGTTGCATGGATTGCCCAAATCCATTGTCAGTGACAAGGACGCCACTTCCACTAGCTCCTTTTGGTCTGAATTGTTCTGGTTGAGTTGTTGTAAACTCTCTTTCAGCTCTGCTTATCATTCCCAAACCGATAGGCAAACTGAGACCAGTTAATAGAGTGTTGGATATGTATCTTCATTGTTTTACCAGTGACCACCCACGTCGCTAGACTGATTGGGTAGCATGGGCTGAATATTGCTATAACACTAGCTTCCACTCTTCTCTGAAAGCAACTCCCTTCGAAGTTGTGTATGGCAGACCTCTCGCCTTCTATCATACTGTTCTGGTCTTGTGAAGGTTGCAACAGTAGATATTGAGTTGCAAACACGTCATCAGTTTCTGGCAGACTTGCGGGAACGCCTTTTACAAGCTCAAAAAACCATGAAAACTACCTATGATTTTCACCATCGTGACGTTCATTTTGAGGTTGGTGACAGGGTTCTGCTTAAGCTTCACCCTTATCTACAGTTATCTTTAACTTCCAAAAGCAACAAAAAATTATCTCCTCGCTTTTACGGGCCCTTCTCTATTGCTGAAAAAGTTGGGACGGTTGCTTACCGCCTCACCCTTCCACCAAAAGCCAAAATTCATCCTGTATTCCATGTTTCCCGTTTGAAGAAATTCTACTAATCACCTACCATAGTACCTCAACTTCCAACTATTTACAAAAGTGTTGTTCAGCCCACTCCTAAAGCAATTTTGGAATCACGCACCTTCTCTGGAATTCCGCAAGTTCTCATTCATTGAGAAGGTCTCTTACCTGCTGATGCTTCTTGGGAACCGGTTTCCACTATATTTTCAGTGTCATCCCTCTCTTGCGTTTGATGTCAAGCACATTCTCGATGGGCCGAGTAATGTTGTGGGTCAAGAGCAGCAGGATTCTGCTGACCAAGTTTACCAGAGATTCACACATGCCAAATTCAAACATGGACAAAGGAAGGAGTAGATAAGTTATTTGAACATTCAAACGTGGGGATAGGAAGGAGTAGATAAGTTATTTGAATATGATATCAGAATATTAGGAGTTTGTTTTATTATGATAAGTTGATTTATATTTCAATTGAGATTTTTATTGCTGAAAAGTAGGGATTGTTAAGGGCTGTAAGCTAGTTTAAATACAGCTCTTTAGAGCATGAATAAACAAGCAGAATTTTTGTTGACTCATCGATTGTTCCAGAGATCGAAGAGTTCTCTCTTAACGAGCTCTTATTCCCTCATTCAAGAAAGGTCATAAAGGGAGGAAGTCTCTCAAACATAACCTATATGATATTCAGCTACAAGGTCCCATAACCAGCTGTCGGTCTAGGGCCTGTGACATTATGTCAACATGATATGTTAACCATATTTCGTCTATCTTGGAAAGTTGATCAACCTGATTATTCTAAAATCATTTTCTTTTTGTCAATATGTACTACTTTTTGCATATTTGTCTTCCTCCTCTTACTGATTTAGTAGTTATTCCTAGTTAAAATTTCATATTGCTCCTGCTCTGACTTATTGTTCTAAGGTCTCTTCACATGGCAGGCAGTTGATGATCGAACCATTGGCCACAATCCTGAAAGGTTGAGCTTATTGAAAGGTGGAATAGTTTATAGCAATGCAGTTGTGTAAGTAGCCTATCTGGTTTTTTAATGCAGTGTGATTTGTTAATGGTTTAATATATGACTTATTTTTGCCTGTAGCTGGACCTCACATACTTCCACTGAGATGAATATGTTCTGGGGGTAACTAGGAAAATGGATATTAAACTTGGAATAAAACAGTTCAAGAAATCATTTAAGGCTTATTTATTGTATGAAGGACTGTTATGAGTATGGATTGTTGATTTGATGCAGATGGTCTATGTATTGTATTTCCCTTTACTGGCTTCTTGCAGTTTATATTAGTGATGATGAACTCGTCCTTTTCATTATCGATTCTCAATCTGGATATAATTGAAACTTTGTTTTAAAGGTCTCTTCTTTACCATTGCTAGTAATCAACTGAGATCATAACTAACTAGTCATACTTCCCAGTATAATGCTTCTGGATGTAGGTGAAACCTTGTTTTACAGGACAACACATTGTCAATCTTCCGTATGTTAATCAATACTAAGAACGTAATAATCTATTATGCATATTTTTGTTGCAAATTAATTGATCTGTTTACATCTTTCAGTACAGTCTCTCCAACATATCTGAAGGAGACTCTTTGCTCCGGATGGTTGGCAAGCACTTTGATAACACATCGAGATAAGTATGTTTGGATCCTTTTCGATTTTATTCATTTACTTACCTGTAATCTATTCCTCTGTTCAATTCAATCAATCTTAGTAGAAGATTCCATTAAGTTTATTATGCGAAGCCATAATAAATTATTGTGTTTCAGAATCTATTCCGTGCTTCAAGTTTAATCACCTATTATTAATAGACACTCATTTTGCATCTTTAAACATAGACTATCTAATTCTACAGGTACTTTGGTATATTAAATGGAATAGATACTGCAATATGGAACCCTGCTACCGATGTTTTCTTGCCTGCTAAATTCAGGGGTAATGTCACTATTTTTTTTCCTTATTTGTTGTAAAACGCAGTTAATCTCTGCAAACAACAATTATACAAATGCTTCTACTTTACGCTCTTCAAGAAAATTCCTTGGGTGCGGTGCTTATTTGTTGCTTTTTTTGTGTCATTAACTGTTTTGTCTATTTATGCAAGTTGTGATCTTTTAAGTCATTACAATGGTTTGATTCCTAGGTTTACTTCTTGCTAATCTATTCTTGCTTCACGTAGCTCAAAATATGGAGGGCAAGAAGGCCTGCAAATACTATGTGCAGAGAGGGCTTGGTTTAGCCTCTGAAAGCATCGAAGCGGGTAACCATATGTCAGATGTGACATTTAGGGTTCCCTTGGTTGTATGCATCACGAGACTGGTCCATCAAAAGGGTCTTCACTTGATAACTCATGCTATTAAGCGTGTTGCAGAACTTGTATGTGAACTCTCTTATTATCGAGTAAAATGTTTTCATATAATTGCTTTCCTTCTCAGTTTTCTTCTTCTAGCCCCTCTTGCTAATAAAGATTCAACGACTTAACTATTATTTCACCGAGCTGATATAATTAGTTAGATCATCCAATTTAGTATTCATGTAGAACATTAGAACGTTGAGAAGTTATGAATTAGATAGCTGTTAAAACATCATTTAAGAGGCAATTGAAGTTGTCCCTATTCTTTCACTTGAATATCTCATTATCACCCCTTTTCTTTGAGGCCATGTCATGGAAATAATTTTTCTATGTATTTGATGACATAAGAAGCTTTGGAGCTTAGTAATGTTCATACCCTGAAGTAATAGTGTTGAATCGATGCTTGTGATGAACTACATAAAATGATCAATAGTTAAATATAAGCTATGTAGCCATCTTGCATTATTCTATTTGGTTGATGTTCATGTACATTTTCCACTGATGAAGCCAATTCTGTGATGGCTTCTACTTGTCATTTCAACTAATTTCAGGCACCAAATATAGTAAATTTTTTTTCCATGTCTATCTTTAATTCATATGCTCTTTGTGAAAATATCTCAAGCTCGATGCATTGCTCTTTATTTGCAGTTTCTCAATTGGTATATGTGTATATATGTATAAATGTAGGGTGGACAGATGGTTGTCCTTGGTAAAGCTTCAGATGTACGTGTAGAAGGAGAATTCAAGCATCTTGCTGATACGGTAAGGCATTTATGGCTATTCTCTTTTATATCTTTACATACTTTCGAGTCTGCTGTCTTTTTTGAACTCCATATGTGATGTTAACAAGACTGTCAGTGATAATAGGCACCTTCTGTGTGGGTTAACATGTGGAACGTTCCTTCTGATTTGTCTATTTTCTCTTTATTGCTCTTAATATTTTCTTGTTTACCTTATCCTTAAATCTGCTATAGAATCATTATGAACGGTCTGCTGTAAGCTAACATGCACCTGTGCATATGGCTATATTTTGCAGCATAATCAAGGTCCCAACGTTCGTATCCTATTGTTGTATAGGTAAATCATCTTGATAGAACAGCAACTGCTTTCATAATTCCTGAATCTTTTTAACTTCTTTATGTTTTTTATTTTCTTTTCTTCTAATTGTGTGTACCTCTGGTCTTTAAGGAGACTTCTAAAGCATATATGACAAAATCTAGAGAAATTTTTTAGTCCATAAGCTGATACAAGTTTGTCTTAATTTTGGCCTATTTTCCATTCAGCGAGGAGTTATCCCATATGCTTTATGCTGCAGCAGACATCGTGCTAGTTCCTTCCATATACGAACCTTGTGGACTTTCCCAAATGATTGGCATGCGATACGGTGCAGTATGTACAAATGAAACTTTGTAGTTGAAATGCTATGATGATTTACTCTTCAGCTTACCTTATCTTCTTGATGGTGGGGACTGTTGAATTAATGAGACATGTTTTTGAAGTCTAAAGTTCAGATGCTTCTAACTTGTGAATGCGTCAGTGTAGCTACAAAGTGGCCTAAGATTCCTCAACTGCAACTGATTGAACAATATAAATTGCTGACTTGATATCATTGC
Organism: Erythroxylum flavicans; assembly: GCA_027576715.1. Lineage (NCBI taxonomy): Eukaryota > Viridiplantae > Streptophyta > Magnoliopsida > Malpighiales > Erythroxylaceae > Erythroxylum > Erythroxylum flavicans. The sequence continues at coordinate 160,905 of JANZXP010000195.1, read as the reverse complement.
AGCGTTTCCACTTAGGTCTATGATTTGAATACTCTAGATGAGTTCAATGTATTGCTGAAACAAGGAGATGATATCATTTAAGACATGGTGATTGTTTCAGGTTCCAGTTGTTAGAAAGACTGGTGGCCTTGCAGACACAGTCTTTGACTTGGATGACCAGTCAAACCAAAACATGGCTAATGGGTAACATGGTTTTAAATTTTCTGTAGTTTATATCATAAAAAGTTGACATAGCAGATTTGGCCTGCCTTAACTTTTAGAGCTGTTTCATGACATCATGAACCAATTTCATTTTTCTTAGAAGTTAAGATGGACCTCAATAGTAAATATCTAATATTAGTTGAATTTGGTCAGGTTTGTTTTCGAAGGAATTGATGAAGGATCTTTGAATTCAGCTCTCGACCGTGCATTTGCTTACTATAGAGACAGTAAGTTCAGCAATTGATTACCATTTGCATTAACTGAACCATAGCTGCTTACTGAAGATGTTGTTAGCTTGACAGCTTTTTGCATTTATTCTTAATATGCTTAAGCAGAACCAAGGGAGTGGAATGACATTGTGCGAAAGGTTCTTGATATCGACAATAGTTGGCACAACACGGCCGAGAAATACATAGAAGTATACAACTCAGTTAAAGTGAGGGCATAGAGGTGCAAACAACTGTTACCGTATCCATGGAATGGAAACTTTGTTTGTGCTCAACATGAGCTTGGCACCACAGCACAGATGCAATTGGAACATGAAGGACTGAAGAGCTGAAGAAGTGCTCTTCCTGCTAAAAATTAAGCATGATGTCTTGAAAAGAACCATTATCCTTGTGGTGCTTTCTAATAAAGTTTCTCAATGTATTCGATTCTATTGGAAATGAAAACTGTTATCTATATAGCAACTTGTTTGTACGAAGTAATACTCACTTTCCTGAGAATGTATCAGGCATGCTGCCCTCATATACTCGAGCTTGTAACCTTCTGTTGTATCTGTTCCATGTCAAGTGTGAACTCAATTTACAAGTTTTAGCTGAGTTTGTAAATCAAAATCGTCTTCCATTGCAATAGTATTTGTTCCATTACTTTTGTTGGGATGATGGGACACAATTCTTTACTTTGATGTAATGGCGGTGCAAAATGTATGCATGGCTTGAACACCATTAAAGCCAAAATGGTGCCTAGGCACTCACTCAAAGCAACCAAAGTGAGAAATAAAACAAAGTGAAAGGGGGGTAAAAGTCAGAAATAGGCTTTGAGAACAGAATATAGGAATACTTCACGCAAAGTGCGAGTTGAAAGCATGCGATGGGCAGCAGAAGAAGGGTGCTGTTGCTGTTAAAACCGTTCGACATTTACCCTTTTCCCCCTTCTACTACCTCCCTCTCGCGCTTCTCTCCACATGCAAATCCTAATCCTCGGGTAAACCAATTTCCTTTGCTTGTATCTCTCTCTATAGGTTAAGCTTGTTAACGTTTGTAACGTGTTCGATAAAATGTGGCGCTTGGGTATCTTCCGTTACATTCTCTTTATATTCTTTACTTTGTATTGTTGGATTAACAGAGTAGTAGCTTTCTTCTCGTTACTGTTATGTTTACGCCATCTGGGCTTAAGAAGCACACTTACTCTCTTCTGGCGGAGGTATTTGTTTTTGCAGATCTTTAATTACTTAGAAAACAGGCGCAAGGTTCACAAGGATGCTGTTAGCTTTTGTCAGAATATTTTGCGCCAGAAATCTGTAGATTGGCAACCTATGTTTCGCACTCACTTATCCCAACCCATTCGTGATTTTGATTTTGTCATCACTGTTGGCGGTGATGGTACTCTTCTGCAAGCTAGTCATTTAATTGATGACTCTATTCCAGTTCTGGGTGTGAACTCAGATCCAACAAAAGTTGAAGAGGTTGGTTGAATAGAAAGATTCAGACTTGCACTTTCCACGTGCATCCTAAATATATGGATTCTGATCTATCATTCGGTTCACTGCGTTGCTCTTTGATTTTTTAGGTAGAAGAATTCAGGAATGCTTTTGATGCTACCAGGAGCACGGGGTATTTATGTGCAGCAACCGTCGAAAACTTTGAACAAGTAAGACTTGTCTGATTTATGATTTATCATCCATAATGTATTAAATCATTGGGATCATCTTCTCTAAACATAATTTATCACATCAATTGGTAACCTCCTACTTTGAACAATTGAAGTTATGGCTTGGAAACAAGGAATGTTTCACTTAAAACCAATTTTCTCGTTAGAGCTTTTTGTCTGAATTATTATTCATTCAATTTGGTTCTTGATGAACTTCATCGATGCCTTTTATCCATCTGTTCATTCTACTGGCCTCTCCTTTCCACAAGCTCTTACCTGTTGTATGCACGGATGGTTAGGAAGTACCAACTTGTTCTGTAGTAGTGAAACTTTCCGACGAGAATTATCGAGTGATGGACACATTTTTCAGGTACTTGATGATGTTTTAGAGTATCGGAAAACTCCTTCTAGATTATCAAGAATTTCACTGACTGTGAATTCACGACTTTTGTCTACTTGTGCTCTCAATGATTTATTGATTGCACATCCATGTCCTGCAACAGTTTCCCGGTTCTCATTCAAGTAAGTGAGTAATCCATTACATTGGTGTTTTGTAACTGCATCTTTTTATTACTTGTTCTTAATATTTAAAGTGCTTGCCATCAGACTTCTGAAAAATAGTGAATCTTGCACTCCCTTAATAAGTTGCCGGTCAAGTGGTCTCAGAGTTTCAAGTGCTGCTGGTTCAACAGCGGCAATGCTTTCTGCAGGTGGATTCGCAATGCCGATACTGTCAGAGGACCTCCAATATATGGTTAGAGAGCCCATATCTTCAGGATCTGTCATCTCTGGCCTAATGCATGGATTGGTGAAATCAGATCAGCATATGGAGGTGTCATGGTTTTCTGAGAAGGGTAAAATATACATTGATGGTTCTCATGTAGCCCATTCAGTTGGATACGGGGACACCATTAGAATGTCTTCCAAGGCCCCGGTGTTGAAAGTTTTCTTGGCCCGTCATATATTGTCATAGTGCACGTGAGACCTTTCTGAGGAGTGTAAATATCGGAAATAGGATGAATGGAAGTACTTACTTGGCTACTGGAGTTCCATGTAGGCATCCTAGCAAGCAAGTTTTTATCTCAAATGTTAGTTAACCAGTTAGTGTTCATCCAAATGCTAATCTGAGGGCTTTCTGCACAATTCGTTATAAATTGCGTGATACAAATCGATTACTCATTTACGTGTTGATTTCTTTTCATATACAAGGAAGATGCTGTTCAATTAGCTTGTTTGAAAAAGAGACATAAAAAGCTGTAGTCAACTTTAAACTATCCACGATTACAGGCCAAAATGTGAAGTACAGATAACTTTAAACAGCAGCATTCATATCCTTCATGGACAAGAAAAAAAATTGCAGCTTGCATAGCCATAGATAGGCCTATTGATATTGAAAGCTGCCTATGATCTCCAAGCAAGATTGATTGAAGAGAAATGCTCAAGGTAACAAACACTCTTCTCAACTCTTATCGGTCCTGTGATTACCTCCTCCATGCAAATCATGAATGCACATTATTTTGACATGCTTGTTTGCCACTGATCCTTTCGCAACTCTGGTTCCATTGGTATTAAGAACTCAGTTACAAGCATTACAAGCATTCCTATTCTTTTGTTTCTTTGCTGTTACTTTACCTCTTCCTCTGTTCTATTCTGCTCACAGCTCTCCCAAATTCTGGTTCTGGAATTGTATTTAGTGCTACTGAATTTTTCATGGTTTGTGGTTCAAGCATTACAATCCCTTCAGCGCTCACAAAAATCTTAGATTCAAAGAAAAGTGACAAAATATTCTTAAAAGGGATAGGTTCTTTCTTTTCATCCCTTATTAATCACAAATACATCAAAGTTGAAAAAGTATTTTGAAAATTCCACCTCCATGTATAATTTTAATCACCTCTTTCCTAAACCCTAATACAATTATGCTAACGCAATTCGACACAAACTAACAATGTGGATTTCTTTTTTCCTGAATACTATACGTCAACAACAACATCAACAATAACAACGTAACAAATATAGGAAAAAGGAACAAAAAGAGAGCTGATTTTTCTTCGCCTCCCTCCTATGGTAAGGGAAAATAAAAATAATGGTTGGCAATGCAAATATAACTACAGATAATGCTCCAATTAAAATCCTTACGAATTTTGGTAAATTTACTTTCTTAGTGACGCTTCATTTCTCTAAAAATGTTGGCCACCCTCGGAGATAATCTTGGTAGGAATTTAAACATCTGTTAAAACACCAATCAAATACATCATTAGCTTTTTCAACTAAACAAATATAATATACAATCAATCATCAAATGCTATGCATACAAAACCCCTAAAAAATTCCAAAACTATGTTTTATGTATAACTCCACAGCATTTCAGCAATCTTATGTTATTACAGCATCATTCTATTCCTATAACAAGGATGTCAAGACATTAATACTACACTACTAGTTTGATTACCTTGTCCCTAATCTCACTATTTGCTTCCTCTACTCCAGCTGTACCTCACCTGATGATGGGACTCAGCAATGTTTGATCTCTAGTAGCATTATAGACTTCACTGCAGAAGCCCTCTGCTAAGTTAAGTGGTTAATAATGTATGACCCTAATTTGGAACTTTTTTTTAGTTTAGTTCCAATTCTCACAATTATAAAGTTTCAGTATAGTTCAAACAGCCCAAAAGGGTTCCTTTTTTTAACATTGTTGATCTGTGATCACAATAAATCACGGTTTTCCCTAAGTTGGTTCAACTATTTGGATTCTATTCCAGTTGAAGTCCCTTCCAAAGGTACCTGTTCACAGGTTCAACCCCAAAGGCCAACTAGTATTTATTTGAATTCTAATCCATGTTTTTCAATAATCGGAAGAATAGAACATCTTCTGAGAAGTGAATTTTGCTGTGATCAATTTAAGCTCCATGTCTTTGATAAGCAACATGAGACAAAAAATGTTAGGAAAGTCGAGAAAAAGTGAATAGCATACCCAAAGCTTCACACATGCATCGATGATTACTGGAACCAGGCATATAAAAATGGTAATAGCAGACTGATCAACTTCAAGACCATAGTGCTCAACCACTATCTCCGACAAGGTTTGCCAGCCAGATTCAGAATGATACCTGCAGGCATGCATACTCGCAATGAATGAACAAGGTTCTCTAACAAACAAGACTACTGCTTAAAATGTCATAAAAAGCATGATAAGGTGAATTCTCCTTCCATCCTACAGATCTTCTGAGAGAGATCAACAAGTTTGAGCTAAAGAAATAATAGCTGAGATATTATGATGAAAAATGCCCCAGAATTCAGATCTCTTAAATTGGATATACACTGATATCTCCTCAGTTAAGGCAAAGAACCATTGAATAAATATGCAAAATAGATAAATGAATATATGGCATACGATTACGAGAGTACTTTCAAAATAGCAGTAGATGTTACCCTAAGAAAATGTCCGTTGTAAGTATAATTAGAAATGCCTTCCCAGTATCAGTGATGTTGTTTATTAGTTTATACCCAGTAAATTTCAGCAGAGCTACCTGCAAGAGTAAGAAATGAAAGTCACGAAGCCAGCAAAAATATTGAAAAGATATACAGAAATCAGGGTTCAATTACAAATTTAGAACACAATTCTGTCAGAAGTAACATAAGAAATTTAGCATGAAAAATTTGAAGAACGCGCAAAAGGATTCTTTTTTCTTTTCTTTTTTTTTTGGAAATTCGAACGTGCAAACAACTGTCAAGCAGCAAAACATTTCTTTTCAATAACGTGAACATATGTGGTTCGTTTCTAAGCCCTGAGAACGAGGATAGGCTTAGCGTACAAAACGAGTATAAGTGATCCTCCATTTATTTATCCTCACTCAAATCAAGCACAAAAATAATTTAGTAGATAAGAGAAACATGTATATTTATTCAGTACTACGATGAATGCATGTGTTGAAGCATATGAAATATACAAGGTACAAACAGGAAAACTATATAAGCCCAAAATAACACCAAAAATTTCCGCTGAAATTACCATGATACTACAATTTTTTAACAACAAGTGGCGAAGGATGCAAAGGATCATGCTCATATAAAGCATCTAAAACTATCACAAAAGCACTGCAAGAATCAATTGACTTGGAACTCACTTTATTCTGATTGAAGCACAAAAGAAGGAACAATGAGATCCCAAACACCATATCTGACCATATGTTGGCAAAAGCTCTACGGTTTTCCAACCTCCACTCATCACGTAAGTCTAATCTGTTTAGGAACAAACCATCAGATGGCAAAAGAGTTACATCCACCTCATATACATATTAAGGGACACAGCAGCAAAAGCTTTCTTGAAGTTATTTGAACTCAAATTACATAGCTTTAAAACCAGTCTAGTTACTTATTGAACTCAAAATGAAGACTAACAATGGTTAGTTTCTTGACTAAATCGTAAAACTCTTGGATTCAATTGTCTCAATTAGAGACCTTTGCTTCAATTGTCCCAGCCATGAACCAATGAGCATCCCGATCATAAAATTTGCCAATTTAATTGAAGTGGGAATCCTCACTTGGTCTGTAGCAAGACTCGTGAGGGTCCAGCTTGGATAAGAAACAACTTTAGAGTTGAATAGTCCAAAGTAAAGAGAATCATACAAATAGATTTTCAAGTATGGTGGTGATTGTAGAGAGATCATGGCATTAAAATTCCTAGAGGGCCACACACGTCGAAGGAATGAACACTACTTCCAATTCTTCAATGCAGCAATACATCTTATTTGCTATGTGGATGGATAATAAGATCATATCTCACGATTCTATTGCAATCTTAACAAAAAAGCAAATTATCCTACTTTAGATAGCATGCGAAAAAATGGGCCAGCCAAAGGAGTACAAACAATATTGTATTCTTACGCTTTATGCCGTAATTCCCACCAAACTTCCTCATCAGAAAGGGGAGGGGATTTCCCAATCTCCATCTCGAGCTGTAATCTGGCTTTCTCTAGTTTCAATTCCTTAACCATTTCAAGCTTTTGAGTTTTTCTCACATCAAGCATCTGTGCTGCAAGAGGTACAGTCTTCACATATCTGTTCAAGAAAAAGATCCATGCAGACTTGGAGTTAGTCAAACTGCAGAACTCTAAGTGAACCTTGAGGCGAAATCCACTAATCCTGGAGTCAAACTCATTATGAAATAATCATAAGTAAAAGTTTTCCTAAGCTAAAAGACTATAGCTATACACTTAATGTATATCCAACAAATTGCATAGCCTGAAATCTCAAATTCAATAGTAATTATGACGGCATGAGTTTCACTGGATAAACATTGCATGCGTCAAAGTGCTCAAAGTTGAAACAAATCGTTAATCTCAATCTAGACGCAAATTGCTGTGGATGGAGCACTCCCCAAAAGTTGCAATTTCAATAAAATTACAAATTTTTCTTTTGTTATATAATTATGTATGGTACTAAAGGGATACTGATCATAGTTTCCGTTTGATTTTTCAATAGGTTAAAAAAAAAAATTGTTATATGATTGATTTAGACACTAAAACGCCATACTACATGCTCCAAACCATTACCTGTCTAAGAAAGGCATGAGAACATAGTCGTGAACTGCAAAGTCCAAGGCCCAGGGTATGATTATCAGTAACGCCAAAAACTTAGCCTGTATCATGGATGAATATTAAGGTATTAATATAAAGCAACATCCATGACACTAACTGAAACTTTTCTAGCCCTTTGAAAAGTGCATTGAAGACTCTTATTAAGAAATTATTTCGATTACTATGGATAAAACTTCTTAAGGATAGTTAAATTCAACAGGACAGGCACAAGAAGTTGTAGCAGCAAATTTTCCTCATTCATAACTGTTAAAAGTTCATCAAAGGCGATATTATTCTATTATTCTCAACGAGAAACTCAAAGAAAAGTGAAGAAATCAGCAGAAGAAATGTGAAATTCTCCAGTTAATCAACTAATTAATCAAAGCATTTCATCACGCGGCTCCAGGCTGCCAATAAAGTAACTTGGGTTTTTTATAAACTAGAGATTTATAACCAAGCAACAGTTATGGAACTACAATTTCACACCTTATAGGTGTTAATTTTGCTCAAATTGGGTACTGCGATTGACTTATGCTTAACCCTAACGCAAATTAGTAGAAAGAATCCAGTGTTATTGCCCAGATCATGACATGGATGAGCACGTTTTAGTGTTTCTGCAATGGGAGTGTGCACTTCTGCGATTATCAGCTTCATAAGTTGGGACGCTAGATTAGACTTGGAAGAGATGCTCTAAACTGTCAACTCAATCCTAGACTTGGGTACAAACATTCGTTAAAGACACCAGGAGAAGTCACATGCACGTTGCTAAATTTAACCTTTAAGGAACACTTGGTGGAATTCACTAACCGAATTAACGGAAGCATATCGGAAGACACGATCTTCATAAAGCAAATCATCCTCTTCCCTGCCAAGAAAGAAATCTCTTATAGAATCAACAAAACCTTTGTCGGGTACAAGGTCAGAGGGATCGTCCTCAACTGACCCCCCAACCCCGCCATTGTCATTCAGGTCTGGAGTCCACCAAGAGCCGTTGACATTGTCACTAGCGGTGCCATTATCGTCTAAAATCCAATCTTCCCACCTCCTACTCTCCTCATTCAACATCTCTTCTTGTGCTTCCCTCAACTCGACAATGGCCTCTGCTCTCCTCTTCCACGCCTCGAACTTCTTTTCTTCCGGCAACTCCTCCTCATCAACTTGGTCCTCAATCATATCCTCATCCTTCAAGCCAAGCCAATTCCCATCATCGTCAAAAAAGAATCTTTGCCACCAGCTTCTGCTTCTCTTAGAATGGTTACTGTGCTTCTTCTTAGCATTTGGAACAAACCCAGAAAAACCCAGTTTGTTACTTCTAAAAGGGAGTGAAAACTTGGAAGAAATATGGGAAGAGAGGGGTTTGAAAGGAGGGCAGCGATTAACAAAGATAAGGTTGTGGCATAAGACCATAGAAGCGGTCATTAAGAAGCCAACATTTTCTGGCTTCACAAATCAGAAAAGGAGTGAAAAGAAGCAGGAAAATGGGTGGATTACGCAAGCATCAAGCTGCATACGTTAGAGAAAATGGCGGAGAAAGACATATAGATTAAAGCAACAGAAGACAGGAAATTAAATAGGAAGCAGGGGAAATGGTAGAGAGAAGTAGGAGAAGATATGCGTTTGTGTATGCGTCAGCCCAGACTCTGAACAGATAACATTTCCCTTTCTCAGTTTCCCTTGCTTATATAAAGTTCTGGTGCCACTTCATTATTCAATCGTTAATTTTTTTAAAAATAATTAATTAATTAAATTTTCTTATTAAGTATTATCATTTCTAAATAATTTTGTTTTATTGGAATGGAAAGTATTAATTCATTCATGGTCATGGATCATAACTTCCAAATCAACCATTAGTTCCAACGCGCCAACCGAAGCAGCATGACAACGGAGTAGGGAAACCAATTGAAGATCCACCGAAACCCAACCCTACCACCCCATGACTTTGTCTCTGTCGCAGTACTTGCAGTTGGCGCTTCCAATATGTAGGCTCGTCTTCCGGTCTTCCATACAGCTTTCACCGCAGCTTTCTTCTCCACGTCACCCAACACCAATACTCCCATCTTACTTGATCTCCTGACTACTTCCACACTTCTTACTCCTTTCCCAGTTTCCAACAATACCACAGGTAGAGACTCGTTATATGCAGTACACGCATCAAAACTAACACAATATATATATACGTATATGTTTACGCACCTTTGATCTTTGCGAACTGATTTCTCACAAGCTTTGCAGTGCAGACGTACGTTCAACTCCACCACCTATTTATATACATGTTTGTGTGTAAATAAACACATAATAAGCATCATTTGCCAAATATTTGTCTAGTTGGTTATGTTTCACCTAAATATTAATTGGTGACAATACAGGGTACAGGCTTATAGAGAGCGAGAGAGGCAGGCAGGCAGTTCATATGATTGAACGAGTTGCAGAGATCAGAGAGTGGATGACAATAAGTCAGGAACACATGAGGGTGTTGTGTTGTATAATTATAGGGATAAAAATAAAAGTAGAAAGGATACACTGAGTGGGTGGGTAGGGACGTAGGGTATAATTTGATTGGCATGCGGTTTATAATCAATTATTAACATTATTTCATCATCATGCTCGTATATACTCTTAAGGACACTTGAAGCAAAGGACTTTCATTTGCCAATCCCATGATTTGAACACATCTTTCAAGACTGTCATGGTTTGCTACATCAACTCAAATAGGCAAGCGTGCATTTTTTGTAATTTTGTATGTATATATATATATAGTGGGACGGAGCGTGCAGCTGCTTCGAAACGCACAGGGCTAAGGGATGGACCAGAAAGCTTCAAAAGCATACGTCTCAAGGAAAGGAAGATTAGGATGGACATGAAACTGAATTGAAGATTCTTTGGTGCCTTCCATTGCACTAGGATAGGACCAAAAGCATGGACATGTTCTCTTTGTGTCTGGACGATTCACAAACCACTTTGACAGCAGTTTTTGTGGATCTTTCTTCAACCTGGCAAGTCTTAAGCAGCTATTGCCAAGTTGACACAGTGCAGTCGAGTCAGGTTCCTCCCGAGCTCAGTGGCATTTAGTTTAAGCATCTGGTTCCGATTTGTTCTGGTTAGCAAGTAGGTAGATCAGCAATCCTTTTAACAGGATGTTTATATATATATATATATATATATAGTTCAATCAGAATAAATTTTCCATTTTGTTCCAGTAACAGAGGCTCCTTGTGCCCACTTGTAAATCTCGCATTTGGTAATCACATTGTTAGAGCTACAGAAAACCAAAGAACTTGAGTGTCCTGCTAGCATTTGCTTGTGGAAGGGAATAACAAATGAAGTTGCACCATAAGTACTTCTGGTCTGCTGATTCCCATAGTCATTTCATAGCAACTAGTTGATGAAAAATTTCACGTAGCTTTCCATTAATCTATCCTATAAAGCAAATGAGCATAGTTGATGAAAAACGGTACCTCTGAAAATTAGGAGCCTCACAGATTCAGAGAATAGTCAGCAAAATCAGAAACAGGCATGTAGCTAAGCCTAATGATTTATGGAGGCATCCAAATGTCCCTTCTACCCCTCCATAATAAGGCTCAATCATTACCTCAAATCTACAACTTCCAAATGAAGGGTCGGTCTTGGTGATTGTTGAAAGGTTTGGAAACTTGCATGCGCTATCAAGCTGATCCTGCCTCTGAAAGTAACTGTTGAAGGCGTATGAAATATTCCCCTTAGCATCCAGATTTCCACAAGACGTCCCATAACCAAGGCTAGTGCAGTCAGCAAGTCCACATGCGTAACTCACACTTGGTGCTATTTGTGGGTCATCAAGATGAGCAGAGGCCCTCATCACACACCATTTGCGTTCCTGGTAGTGGACATTTCTTGCTGGAATTAAAGTTCCTGAATTTGTTGTACCAAGGTTGAGAGCATATTTGGGTATCCCATCAAAAGTGAAGATCCCCCAGTGGCGTTCAAAATTACCTGGATCAATACTTTTAGCATCCTCATCAATAAGACTGAATAAATATGCATCAATAGGTCCAGGCCTCAATGGGGTTCCTTTGCCACCTGAAATATGGGACATAAATCCTTGGTTGAATCGTCGGGCATATTCAATGTTAGCATTCCGATCTCCATCAGTAGGCCAGCCGATCTCTCCAATAATTATAGGCAAGTTTCCAAACCCATTCTTTTGTAGAGCATGCACAAGAGTGTCATGATTGGCATCAAACATATTGTAGTAATTCGTCCCACCATCATTTATAGGAGAGGCATTGCCATCAAAGAATGCATATTCAACTGGGAAGTTAGAATCTGTGTATAGGCTAATGAAAGGATATATATTCACAGTAAAAGGAGAACCACTATCACTCAAGAACTTGACAATAGTCAGCATGAGATCGTGGATATCAGTTCGAAAGTCACCACCAGATGGGAGTTCAGTTGAGCTTGCATACACATCAGCATTCAGTGGAACCGTCACTTTTACTTGGTTACTAAGCCCGGCTTTTATCAGGGCAGACTGGATATTCTGGAGAGCAGGGTATGTTGTTCTCAAGTAGCTTCCATTGTACGTTTCTAAGAAAGGTTCATTCCCAACTGCCACATATCTGCACAAACATGAGTTGATAAGTCAACATGCACCAACTACTACATGATGTCCAAATGATGCAGTTCATACGAGTTACCAAATTGCATATCCTACATACATCATGCACTTCCAATGAAAAAGCAAGATAATTTTTTTCAAAAATATATCTTCTGATCATCAAGGATTTGGTTCCGTAGCAGGACAGGGAATTTTCAGGATGGTAGCCATCAACTAAACTCATAAATCACCCTATTATTGATAATATGAACCCAAAAAACGAGTGATAGTCCATAAAGATGGTGAGAAAATGAGTATTATTAACAAGTGTAGACATAAAAAAAATAGAGAGAGTACTATAAAACAATCCAGTGTCGTGATGATTTGTACAAGCCATCCAGTTAATTCCAATTCTAATTGAAAATGCTTTGCGGAAGGCATTCCTTGATCAATCTGGAACACTTTACGTGGGGTAATACACACATACAGAGCATTCATCCATTTAACAAAAAGGTTTCAACGAAATTACAAGTAAATTTTGAAGAAAGAAGCTGATAAATAATCTCAGAAAAGGTTCTGTTCCAGTAATACAACAAAGAAGAATCAAAAGAAGTTGAAAGCCAGTCACATAAAAACCCGTGCAGTTAGACCTACTGTTCATCATCAAAGTAAGCAAGGATAGTGATGGAGTCCTAAGATTCCAGCAGGACCAGCACCGTGTCATAACCTCATCTTCCTAGAAACGGCCCTCTTAACACAACTATATACGGAAACTATAGCTATTAGCAAAGAAAATGATTCAAAAGAGCTTCAATGAACAATTAATCGCAGAAACAACCAGGTGCTATATTTCCAAAAAATAATAAGTTGTTCCAAGCTCACCTGATATTAACATTGTTGGAGGTGATATGCGTGGAAACATTTTTAGAAACCCATCTCTCAGCAGCCTTGACGCTGCTAGCCAGAGAGGAGAGCATTTCATTTGGGATGCCAACCATAACCTCAATACCAGACTTGGCAAGAGCATTTAGCGTTCCGTAGTCTGCGTCAAAAAGCTTAACTTTTTGGATCCCATTTTCCCTCAGCAGCTTAACAACGGTTTCTGGAGGCAGAGTATGGGTAGCTTGTGTGCCCCAGTTGGCACCTATCCCACTCACTACACTCACCATTGACAGCAATCCAAGTAATCCAATAACCCTGGACAGCAAATCCATTTCTATCTGCTTCAAATCTACCAACCAGCTCCTGCACAATAAAGCTGGCTATAGTTGCAGCCCCGTACTGCAGAACTTGGGTTGATGCCAAAAATAGATGTGGTTAGGCTATGCTAGCTAGTAAAGGAAAATCTTTTAGTGCTGAAGCAAATAAAACCTTACACACAACAGTGGACGCAAAAGGATTTGGAACGAGATGTGCTAATAAAAAGACAGGACAAGAGGTGATCTAAGAAACATGTCTTAAACAACGACAAAGCAAAACTCCTGTTTACCCCTGAAAACAGAAACTTCACATACAAATCTGAAATAGGAACATAACCATAACCAACGCAGTGTTTGGACAAGCAAAGTTGCCTCCTTTCTTTCTTGGTATTTTTGTAAGAACGAGGAAAGGAAAATGGAAAAGTGGGTGGTTCGGCAGATAAAAGAAGAAACAAAAAGATTTCAAGTAAGAGGCAGTTAAGACAGAGCAAGTTTAGAGCTTTGGACAGGAAAGCCAGCCATCCATGAGTAGGAGAGATTAGGATGAAAACGCAAAAGATCGGTAAGATGCTAAATGGAGGATTAGGAAAAGGCAGAAACTTTAATAAAAGAGCAGATAGATAAGAGTGAGGTGTGAAGAAGCTACGGATCAGCTGAGGGAGGGACTGTCGGGTTCTTGGACCATTAGATTAGATCAGCCAATAAAGTAAACAAAAAGACAAGGAGAGAAGAATCCATCGAGGAGTCTGTACGATAATAATGTAATGTTAAATGCTACAAGTGCAGTGCAGTAGTGCGTAGTGGAGGGGAGGAGACGGGTCTCCTATTTTGATTATATTAAAATACAGCAAGTGTTGCAACAGGCTGTGGGCCCATGTTCTGTTCCAAGGCTTCAATTTTTTCTTGGAATATGGAAAAATCACCATCAAACCCAGCCCCAATCTTAAATTCTAATCCAATTACTGCCATCTATACGCCAGTAAATGCTTTTTTCTTCATTTCCTTTCTTGCTAATTTTGTTCTTCAATTTCACTTCTTGCGGAGCTATGATTCAGAGCCTTGTGCCTAATTGTTGAGTATTATATACTAAGGGATCTTCGCTAACATGTCCTAAATCTAACACCCCTAATTTATCGAATGGTCTTAATTTATTCCCGTCGTCAATAAAGGACGGAGACTCTCGAAAGTTCCAGAGAGAGCGACAGTTTCTGCTCTCTTCTAAGATTTTGCTCTCTCCTCTGGCTTACTCTCCTTCTCCACCATCGGCTTCTTTCCTTTGATATTGCTTCTGGTTTTTCGAAATGGCCAAGAAATAAACACAACATCAACTCAAAGATCATTCCAAATGGACATAGAAAAATGAAGCTATGGTGGGGTCTTTGGTGTGTTTTCACTGTTCATATTTAGTTTCCTTTCATGGTCAAGATCCAAGTTTTCTCTATTTGTCACAACCTTAACCATTTTCTTCTTTCACCTTCCTCTAGTTGCGATCGAGAGCTAGAGGGAGATAATGTTGAGAGGTCAGTAGTTTCTGTGAGACCGGTGGGTGTTTAGTGATAATCCCTTTTACTGTTTGTAGAAAGTCTATTTGATGATTCTCTTCATGTTGAGGGATTTGTACAACTTTTTATTCGCTTTTGCAATTTGCAGGCGTTGTTTTGGTCCAGATTCTGGGTTCCTAGGCCAGCTTTTGTTTTTCTTTGATGCTAAAAATTGTGGTGATTTTGCGGCCCTCACAGTGACTCGTCAGCTGCTTCTGCATATTGTTAAAGATTGTGGTACTTTATATTTAAATCTTCTTTCGTTTTGCTTTGTGGGTGTGATCAAAATGACTCCTTTCCTCTTTCCCTTTTTTTTTGGAGTATTCGTATGTGCCTTGTGAGGTTGGGATATCACTGCGTTGCCACCTGGTTTTTTAATTGTTTGCGTCTTTCTTTTGCACTTATATGGGTTAGATGTGTTTTCAGTGCGTAAACATTGCCATTGCAAATGACAAGGAATGAAAAACCTTTTATTAATGCTAAATCACTTTTTCTGTCTTCCATTCACTTTTTCCCCCTTTGTTTGTACTGCAATTTACATTTCATTTCTGCATTCTTTATGGTATGCACAAAATGGTCATTCTTATCAAAGTAGTATCATATCTACCAGGAGAACCTCCTGGTTGGCTTTTACCTCTCGTTTTCTATCCTGTATACAAGTAAGTGTTCTCTTCTTATTTTGATGACTTTTTCTACAATCTCCTTTGTTTTGTAACACCCCGTTTCATGATGAATCAGTTGTGACATTGAACAACTCGATGTTTTTAGAAGAACCTATCCAACTGGACATGTTTTCTACAAATGCCTAATTTTTCTTTCTTCCACTTGAAGTAGATATTTCTACCTAACTCTTGATGATCAAACAAGCATATCCTTACAATTGTTCATAATGAGGAGTTCTATGAGCAAGAAAGGCCAGTATCACCGAAGGATATCCGCCCCCTAATTATCATACTAGAACGGGTGAGTTCTTGTTGACCATTTGCAATTGAATATGTCTGAAAAAGGATGTGATTATTAATCTTAGTGGCTGGATTTTAGAACCTGTTTAGTGATGATGATAGACATCTGTGCATTGCTATTCTCTGTAGACCTTGTGGCAGCTCTTATTGGCGAATCCTATGGCACATAACAATTTGGTAAAACCTACTGCCAGAACCTTTGCCAATAAGCGGAACCCTGTTGCTTAACGTCACTGGTCGATGGAATTCCATTGGTCACTAAACATGAATGTGATTTCTAATCTAAAATCTAATTACTGTCCATCGTGTCTTTTTATATGTGTTCAAAGAAGAAAATAACGATTTCATTCATAGATCGAGTTATAATTAAAAATTAGGTGAACAAACCTGAAGATCATGCTTATTAAACGTATCAATCCAATCTTTCTGTATAAGCTGTTGAAACCCCCTCAAGAAATGAGAACCCCATTTGACCTACATCTTTGTGTTTACAGCTCCTGATCTCAAGTTCAGTTGACAGCTTGGATATTGAAGATCTTCGCACACATACCAACTATGTTGGTGGTTAACATAGTGTAAGTTTATTGCTTTTTGTTTTTTTTGACATTGTTATGAAATTATATTTCAGTGGGAGAGTTGCGAATCATTGGCTTCCAGTGGTGGCTTCAAATGTAGATCATGCACCGATTTTAAAAATTACTAGAAACTAAAGGAGGACAAAGAAATCCTAGATTTTGAAACACAAACTTCTTAGAATATATGTAGGTAAATCAGATAAGTTACAACCTCAAGCCTCCAGGTTTTCTTGTTATTACTACAATTTCTTAAGAGATGAGTTTTTGCTGATTCCAAAATTGTCATTTGTTCTCCACATTTTGTTCTTTCTGTCTGAATGTCTGAGCCATCTTTTCGGCCTATTGAAATACGAAGAAGATGCGAATATGTCATATAACATAAAAGAAATGCAGACACAAGCATACTTTAAACATCAAAACATAATCTTAGATTTGTGCAAGAAACCAAAACTCTTGTTCACCATTACATAACCCATAAATTCAATCTCAAAGTTTGGACATCACCTTTTCAAAAACAATCTTTGGATTCCGAATCATATCACCGGGACCTGGTTCTAACTTCTTGGTTGAAAGACTTACTCGCTCACGGTCACGGCTCAATATCATGACCTATACAATGAATGGTTAAATGTTGTACGACATATAAAGTGCAGAAGATGCTTCTCTCTAGAGGTAGAGGCCAAAATTGTCGGCTAATATTCAACTCACGTTAAGTGTATCACCAGGTTGAAGAACCGTTGTAATGTTGGAGACACGATCTTGACATATTTAACTGACATGAAGAAGTCCATTGATACCAACAATATCGATGAAGGCACCATATGGTTTCAGGCTCTGAACAGTTCCAATAACAACTGAGCCAATACCTAGTTGTGCTTGGCTCTGCCTTGGCCTTGTGGTTACTGAGGACTAGCTTGACCTATTCCTCATCAAAGTCAACAAACTTGAGAGGAAGCTTCTTACCAGGATGTTCTTCGCCAGTTGTTTTTTTGAACATAAGTTGTGTCATTAGTATATTGTTCAATCAATATGTAAAGAGTTAACTAGGGCCGGCAACGAAAAGATAACCGATATATCTACTCGAAGATGAGTTTTATTTCTCGAAACTGACAAAATGTCCAATGTTTGTATTCAAACTTGCAACTAACCTTGCTTCCAGCCTCAGAATTGAACTCATACTTGTCAAGAGCAGCTTTGAAGTCTTCAACGGTGAACGAAACCCCCTCCATATGAGCAGTGCGACAACACTCATCGGCTTCCTCGAAGAGCTGCTTGAGTTTCTGCCTTTCCTTAGTATTTGCATTAGATGCTCAATGTTAACCGATTCATCATGAAACGGGCTACTATAAAACAAAGGAGATTGCAAAAAAAGCCATCAAAATAAGAAAAGAACACTCGTATACAGAACAAAAAGCAGTGAGAGGTAAAAGCCAACCAGGAGCTTCTCTCGGTAGATATGCTAACTGCTCTGATAAGAATGAACATTTTTGGCATACTATAAAAAAATGTGAAAATGAAATCTAAATTGCGCTCAATCAGTAATTTTTTTAATTCACACAATTGTTTTCTACTTAGATCAATTTTTTTAAATTTTCATTGATTTACTTTAATCGGTATTTTTTTACTAAAATATTATAACAAATTTTACTTTATGTATTTGCACAGTGAACACCTGCTAGGATGTATCTAACGTTCTTAAGTTCGTCCGGTAGCCATTCAAAATCAAATCCTTCCCTTTTGTTTTTGTCGGAAGGAACCTCGCTGGTATTTCACTTTCAAAGTTACGAGTGAGTGCAAATTTAGATGGACTCTTGGTTAGAGGAAATCGAGTAAGAAACAGAAATCCTTGAGAGTGTCTTTTCGCATGTTTAAAAATCGAGTTACGGAATCCGTAAGCTTTTCTATCACACAGCAATATAGGGAAACCGCATTAGACAAACATCAAACGAGAGGGTAAGATAACCCGTCCTAAAATAGTGCAACACATGACGACTTCAAGCGTGCTTGAGGCAAGCAAATAGAATCTTAACGAGGGGACTTCCGGTTTGCTGGTTCTTCAAAGATAAGCCTTGTCCAGATCGTCAAAGTAAGGATGTTCCATAGCTTTCTTTGCTGATATACGCTTTGAGGGGTCGTACTGCAACATTTGCTGCACAATGTATTTACAATGCAGTAAGAAAAAGATACATCTCGTTTAATCTTGAAAGAGAAGAGATGCTTATAGTACTACAGTAATAAAGAGACGCATCCTGTCAAACCGTGAAAGAAATCAGAAGCTTACAGCTAGAAGATCTAGCCCATCCTTTTCCAGATTAGAGACAGATGATGACAGATTCTGTGGCGTCCATTGAGGATACTCATGCCAGTTGGGCAGATTGCCTACTCCTGGCCAAACTTCTTCATTTGGAGTGCCCAGCAACCTAAAAAACAGTGGTTGTAGAAATATGCAAGAACAGGAAACAAAATTAGTCATGCAAACAAAGAAGCTTTCATTCAATTAAAGTCAAAATTTTGTTATTGAACCTGAAAATATGGAGGAGTTGCTGTAGTTCAGAATCTCCAGGAAAAAGTGCTTGCTTTGTAGCCAATTCCGCTTGAATTTAGTCAAATAGGAACGATAAGTACTAATTAGTAAGCCTGAATTTGGCCAAAACAATTTGAGTTTGGGGGGAAGTGGAGATCTGTACCAAAGATGCAACCAACGGACCACATATCCACAGCAGTTGAGTAATGGGTAGCCCCCAAAAGAACTTCAGGGGCCCTGTACCACAAGGTCAATATCTGAAACAGCAAAAACATTCAACCTTCAACAACACTTGATGATAAAGATAATTAAGCACGTAGTACTGTGGAAGAAGGTAGTAGCAATAGAAATGGTACCTCGTGTGTGTACTTCTTGATAGGAAGCGTAAATGCTCGAGCAAGTCCAAGATCTGCTATTTTAAGCATCATTGTCTTCCGGTCCATCAATAGGTTGTGAGGTTTAAGGTCCCTGAGAAGATTAAGAGTAAACAAACAAGGATTAAGCAACAAACCAAATCTGCTCTCTGTAATTATATAATGGGACGAAATTAAAGAAAAAAAAAGGGACCTGTGCAAGATCCCATGACCATGGCAGAAAGATACGCCCTTGCACAGTTGATACATTAAGCTCTGCATATATAAAAGAATCAAAACTCGGTTGATCTATGGATGTCTTTGTGGAATTAATAATACAGGATAGTTTATTTGAGTACCTTGACATTTGTAGGAGGAAGGTTTTCTCCAGTTTGGCGGAAACTGCGGATATATTTCTTGAGATCCATGTCCATGAACTCAAAAACCAAGTAGAGTACTGTGTTGCCTTGCTTATTCTGTCCTTGTTTCACGTCCATCAGTCTAATGAGCAGCAATTATAATATGATTTAGGGACTTGATCAGACAAGAGCAGTTGGTAAATTGCATTTACATTTACAGCCAAGATTGATCTACTGGAAAATCAATTGAAAGTACCCAATTGGTGATACAGAACGCTGAAGAACAAGAGTAACAGAAGAGAAGATGGTAGTTATCGGAATCCCTTCGAATAATAAATCCTATCAGATAATGCCAGTTATTGGACTTAACTAATAGTTTAAATCTAATTTTTCTACTAGTTGAAAAGGAAAAGGTGTTTAACCGGACGACGTGTGGATCTCTGGAGAGCATACGAAGAATGGAGACCTCGCGGAGGGTAGTGGGAGGGACACCTTCCTGGTCTTCGTGGAGACGAGTCTTCTTTAGAGCCACAATCTTCCCTGTCGCCCTCTCTCTTGCTTTGTACACCTTCCCATAAGTACCTTCACCAACCTTTTCCAGCTTCTCGTACTCCTCTTTCACCGATAACACACCACCGCTCTCCCTTCCTCTGTCCTCCTTCTCCATTCTCTTCGTTTTCTCTCTATTCTGAATGCAGCTATCAAATCTAACAACCCTCTATCTTCTATATATATGTGTACAAAGGCATAGAAAGAAGGAAAGGAATGTTGTTTTGTGGTACTTAACGGTAACCTATTTGAAATTCAAACTGATGGAATATGGGCCTCATGAATGCTTCATTTTGCATTTGTATTTTGTTTATGTTATAGGGCTGTCTGCGTTGGGCTACGCTGGACTTGGGGCACGTTATGGAGATCCATTACAATCATCATCAAGAAGAAAGAAGATTTATTTAACGTACGTAACAAACTGCATCGGTTCCGAGACGAGAAGAAGAAGACGAAGATGCCACGTCGTCGCTTAATTTCCTTCCTTTGGTATCAAAATTCAAATGGGAAGAAGAGAAGGGAAAGTCCAGTAAAGGCTATTACAATCTCAAACAAAACGATAGTAGCTGTTAGACGGCAGCTTGTCACCAATCCAACTGCCACAAGAGGGCAAGCCATCCCACCAATCCCTCCCATTGAGCTTACAACCCCACAACTAGTTGTCCTTGCCGATGTTGGATATAACTACGCGAGAAAGAAGAGTCAAACCCATAACTTCATTTACTCAAAACCAACTTTGTCGTTGTAAGTAAAGGAATTAACTTTACCTCCGGAGCATATATGGAAGCTACAGTTATTGTTCCCACCACACACATGCGACCTCCGAACAATAGCACAGTTGTTAAAACCGCAGACGGATGCAAAACCTGTGGTAAAAGCATTATGAAGCCAACGGTAAACATAATCGACATCAACACCTTTCGACTAACTTTGTCCACTGCGATTGTTGTTTGGACAAGGCCCGGGAGCTCTGTTGTTTGTTTTTATGACGTAAAATAATTCGCAGTATGTAAAATTTTGTTCTGCGTTAGTGAAGAACATATTTTAATTTCTAAAATCAGGTACCTGCCAAACTAGTGATAAATACGTCCGTGTAAAGGCTATTATGGAGGTGAGGATGCAAGGCAGCAGCGGACGAGCCACATGCGGATCGTCCACTCCTCAGCTCCGAGGTCAACAGGATAACACCATTATACGAGAATGCGGTTCCGAAAAATAATATCCATATAAGTGTTATTCTAATTAAATTTGATGAGAATAGCGTGATGAATGACAAAAAATGATATACTACAATGCAATAATGAAATTAGGAGCCTTTTTGGACCAGTTGATGAGGAGGAGGATGCCCGAGAATGATATGGGTCCTCTCTATAGCATACTTTGTTGTAATATCCAGAATGTAGTTCTTTCCGGTTAGTCATAATTTTTGTGTGACTAACTATTGTTTTGTCACAAATACGAGTTCTTTTGTAACAAGACAATTGATTAACATTATTGTTTGGATTATCTGTGATGATTTATATTTTTGTCACTAATACAATGGTAATTGTAACAATTTAGTTTCTTTCACAATTAAATTGTCACTATTAATATACTAATAGTGTTAAAATTTATTTTAACACTAAGTTTTATCACTAAAAGCCTATGAAATTTAGTGCAAAAAAAAATTTGACGAGAATTAATTGTAATTGTGACAAAACATATGTTGGTAACTAATATTTTCTATTTGTTATGACAAAACATAATTTGGTCTCTAATATTATTTTCTTGTTGTGACGAAACGGTTTATCGCCATACAATATTTTACTTATTATGACAAAAAAAATTGTCAATAAATACGTAATTAATTAGTGTCTACTTCATATTGTCACAATAACTGAACTATAACTATGGTCACTACTATTCGTAATTTAGTGACAATTTTTTTGTGACTACCTATTTTTGTCATCACAAATACGAGTTTTTTTAGTGACAAGATAATTGATTGACATTATTGTTTGGATTACCTGTGATGATTTATATTTTTGTCACTAACACAATGGCAATTATAGCAAATTTAGTTTCTTTCACAATTAAATTGTCACTATTAATATATTAATAGTGTTAAAATTTAATTTATCACTAAGTTTTGTCACTAAAAGCCTATGAAATTTGGTGCCAAAATAATTTTGGTGTGAATTAAATGTAATTGCGACAAAACATATGTTGGTCATTAATATTTTCTATTTGTTGTGACAAAACATAGTTTGGTCACTAATATTGTTTTCTTATTGTGATAAAATGTTTTATCGTCACACAATATTCTATTTGTTGTGAAAAAATTTTGTCAATAAATATTCAATTAATTAGTGTCTACTTCATATTGTGTCAATAACTGAACTATAACTAAGGTCACTACTATTCGTAATTTAGTGATGATTTTTTTGTAACTAACTATTTTTGTCATCACAAATACGAGTTTTTTAGTGACAAGATAATTGATTGACAGTATTGTTTAGATTATCTGTGATTATTTATATTTTTGTCACTAATACAACGGTAATTGTGGCAATTTAATTTCTTTCACAATTAAATTGTCACGATTAATATATTAATAGTGTTAAAATTTATTTTATCACTAAAAGCCTATGATGTGGCCGATTTCCCCTCTTTTGAAATACCAAGTCATCAACGGAATCGGAAAGAGAGGGATTCGAACCCTCAGTACGAATAACTCGCACAACGGATTAGCAATCCGACGCTTTAGTCCACTCAGCCATCTCTCGCCGAATTTGAATCCATTTTCTA
>JANZXP010000195.1:82706-129043 GCA_027576715.1 Erythroxylum flavicans | reverse complement strand
AATTTTTCTTCTTCTCTCCAATGGAAGATGAGATCTTCTTCCTTCACCTCCCTTCTTGTTTTACACTCAAAATACCTTCCTAAAGACAATGGAAGGCAAGAACCCAACCTTTTTCTTCTTCTCTTCTTCTTCTCTCCTTCACCGAAGCTCTCCCTTCTTTGCCTTTGTTATTTTTGCTCTCCCTCTTACTCACTCACGACACACACACACGACACACACACAAAGCCTCCTTCTTTCTTTCACTCAACTAGGAACAAAAAGACCAAAAAGCCCCTCCTTGTTAGGCTTAAACTCCAATCTCTTTAGTGAACTTCCCAAAATACCCTTACACTAACTCTCATTCTTTTCAATTTCAATTTAACACCATAAGCTTTCTAATTTAATCCATCAATCTAAAAAAAATTTTCTACCCCTCAAAAACTTTATAATTAAAGCCTAATCACAAAAAAAAATAAAAAAAATAAAATAATCCCAAACATATTGAAGAAGAAATCGGGGTCCAACATGGCACGTATATAATAAACCAATTCTCCTTCAATTGTTGAGACTAGAACTAAACATAGAAGACATCAAACATGAGCACATTCCTATATAAATTTACATCCATGGTGTACCTCTAGAATACTGAACCACCTTTACTCTTAGTCATCTTGCTAGCTTCATTGGTAAACCAATCTGTATAGACCAAGCTACAATTGAAATTCAAAAGATCAATTATGTTATAATCTGCACCCTAGTTAGTGATCTAGTTAGCCTAAGGAAATTCCCATTATTAGGCTCAAAGAGCATATGTAACCCACTAAGGATGTAGTTAGAGTCATAAATGTGTGGAGGCCTAACTCAAAAAAGAAGAAAATATAGAGGCTTACTGCTAAAGTCTTCAAGCTAGTAGAATTCAATAAGCTAACAACCATTAGCCCAGATGAGTCTAATTATAAAGATCCTGAACACACACTGCCTGAAACCAATCAAACAAATAGTCACAAGTCATCAACTGAGAAAGAAACTAGCACTCTAGTGGGGAGAGAGGTAAGACAAGATGAGGCAATGCATGATATAGACACCTCTAATCAAGAATCTCTAGAAAATATAGATGGAGAGTGTGGTAGCAGAATTGAATTTGAGCCAGCAAATAGAAGAAGATCCAATAGAAGAAAAAAATCCCTTTTAGTGGATTCCCATAAATGATAATTCTAAATTGGAATGTTAAGAAGTGGAAATGCATCTCATAAAAAGTTTTAAATTAGGGATCAAATCTTAGATAATAGAGCAGTCACTGCTGGTCTTTTAGAATCTCGAATAAAGCATGATAAGTGTAATCTGATCAAGATAATTCTTCATAATTAGCAATATGCCACTAATCACTCTCAACATCCCAATGGCAGAATTATAGTGTGCTTTGATAGCTCCTTAGTTCAAGCATCTATGAAAACTAAAACTAACCAGATCATGCATATGAAGGTAGATGATAAGATAACAAGCTCACTAGTTCATATTTCTTTCATTTATGCTCATAAAACAGGTTACGGAAGATTGGATTTATGGAATTCTCTCAAAAAGATTGCAAAAAGCATCAGTACTCCCTGATTAATTGTAGGGGATTTTAACTTAATCATTAGTCTTGATGAAACTGAAGGTGAGAGATTTGTAAGCATGCCTTGTCTTGATTTCAAAAAGTGCTTAGAAGATATATGGGTCTTAGATCTCCCTTCAAGATATGCTTCCTCACCTGGAAAAACAATCAAAATGATGGGTGCTTTATTAGGAACAAACTTAATAAATGCTCAGGGAATGAGCTTTGGCTCTAGGCTTTTCCTTCCAGTTTCATTCTTTTTCAAAATAGAAAATTATTTGATTACTCTATTATTATTACTTAAACAATTTCTTAAAGTCCTAGAATGCCTTTTTAGATTTAACAACTTCTTGTTTGATCTTGCAGGCTTTTAAGAGTCCTTATGGAATGGAGTAAGTTTTGATATTAGAGGTACTAAATAATGCATTTTTGCAAGAAAGATTAAACTGATCAAATAGTAAATGAAGAAGATATTCTTATGCAATTTAGGAAATACCCATCATCTATTAAGCACTACCAAAAGGAAGATAGAGGAGATCCAATTTGAATTATACAATATTCCAACCTCATCACTTTTTCAAAAGCTAAAGAAAATAAAAATGAGTGATCTTGCAAAGACTATTAGCTATGATTTTTCATTGATGAAGCAGAGATCTCATATTAGATGGCTCAAAGATGGAGACAAAAACACTTGATCTTGCAAAGAATATTAGCTATGAATTGCATTAGATGGCTCAAAGATGGAGACAAAAGCACTCTTTACTTCCATAAAGTTGTTCTTACCAGGAAATGTAAGAACAAAATTATTTTCTGCAGCATGGTGATTAAATATTGAATAATCAATAGCTTATGCTTAATGAAGATGTATACTACTTCTCTAAATTAATAAATGCTCCTATAAACTCTTGTTCTTCATTCCATTTCTAAAAGAAATCATTAACGATTTCTTAACTTCTTAGGAAGTAGAAAGCCTTACCAGACCTGTCATTATTGTAGAAAATGAAAACTCTTTGAAATCACTAAATCCTCGCAAGGCACTTGGACCTAATGGTTTCAACGGAAACTTTTTTACCAAAACTTGGTATGTCATAAAACCTATTGTTACCGATGCAATTCTTAAGTTTTTCAAGGAATGGAGTTCTACTTTTTGAGCTCAACGGAATTTACATTACTCTTGTTTCTAAAGGGGGAGAGTAGAAGACTTTTTCATAATTTAAACTAATTGCATACTGAAACACCATTTACAAATTCATTTCAAATATTCTTGATGATAAGTTGAGAGTAGTAATTCCCAAATACATTGATCAATCTCAAGGAGCCTACAGCCCAGGCAAAGTCATAGGTGATAACATAATGCTATTGAAAGAGTTAGTCAGAAACTATTCCAAGAAGAAGAGCAGGAAGAGTTGTGCACTCTTTTAAAAGAAAGTACCTCCTAAGTGTAAGATCTAGGCATGTTCAAAATTTCTTGTAAAATTGGCAACAGTATGATTAAATAGGCCATATTATATTTAAAACCTTCAATTAATGTTATTCCTCATTCCCTTTATGCTTCTTTAAAATAAGGCTTTTTGAAAGAAACTACTGTTATTATATAATTGGTTGATTGTACTAATTCCTACCTAGATGGGATGATTGAGGATGTACTATGTAGGTGAATAAACTAATATGTATTTATTTGGTGGATATGGATAATCACATTTTCCCTAATTCTACAGCTATCTTATTGGGGAGACTGCTCCTTTACATAACCTAAACTAAGATAGATGTTCGTGAGTATACCCTTACAATAGAAGGGAAATTCATCCGTTTCAATATTTTTAATGTCATAGAGCACCCCCAAGATGACCAATATGCTTTTGTGATTAATGTAATTGACCATTGAGTATAGGCATATTGTAAGCAAAATTTTACATATAAACTTGATGTAAGACCAAAGCTTTCTTTGTCTTAAGGAAAAGCTTTATGATTAGTTAAAAAGTGCTTATTTATTTTTCTAGATATAAATTATTTCCATACAACCTATGTCCTTATTGGGTTGATCCTTTTATGGTTCCTAATGTTTTTGTTTATGATGTAGTAAATATTAAGAGTCTAAAAATAGGGAAGACATTAAAGGTGAGTGGCTCATAGGTGTAGATTATAGTTTGTTTTCTAGATGTTTGAGTGTGTTTTTAAGTGTTTTCTTAGATGATAATCATACTTTTCAGACTTAGAATTGTTATTGTTAGGTGTAGATTATAATATGTTTTCCAGGTGTTTGAGTGTGTTTTTAAATGTTTTCTTAGATGATAATCATGTGTTTAAGACTTAGAATTGTGTTATTGTTACTATTTTTATGTGTTTTAAGTGTTTGATTGGTTTAAAACAAGAATTTAATCTTAATGTTATATTTCAAGGGGTGTTTGATATGTTTGTGAGTGAATAGAAATTGAAAATTTGAAGAAAAGATGAAGAATTTGAAGCATGGAAGAAGCCACAATCTTAGGAGGTGAGGCAATTGTATATGAAGACATGCTGGCGTTTTCCAACACATGAGTTTTTTTATACTTTTATTATTTTTTGGCTATTTTTGGAGCTAAATTAAGTAGGGAAACCCTAGAAACAACCCTATAAGCCTCAAGATATATTTAAGGAAAAGAAAAACACCAAAAAGGAGGCTACACATTAGATTTAATGAGATTAAAGAGGAGACATTAAGATCAACTCCAGATTTTTGGATCAAGACACCAACCTATTTTTCTTTCTTTTCTCTTCATATATTTCATTGTCTTGGATATTGGTTTGGATTATTAGGATGTTAAATATGATTATGGGTTTCTAATTCCATATTGGGGATTATTCTTGATTTGTTTTATTAAACTTTATTCTTGTTGAATTCAATACATCTACGAATGCTTTAAGATATTTGTAATGCTTACGCTTGGTAATGAATCGAGAGAGTGAATCAAGTTATTTGTGTTAAGGTGCACAACAAGAGTTGATAGCTTAATAGACATGCAAATATCATATTAATAAAAAATTGAAAAAAGATCTTAATTGTGAATTAATTATCATTAGGATTGCATCAAATCTAATTGATAAAGTAGTTTTATGAATTGAAAGGTTGTAATTTTATTAATACCGAATTCAACTAGGATTACTTGATTAGATATTGAGAGAGGATAATCAAAATCTTAAGATATCTAAGATCAAGCATAAATTGAATCAACAAGATAAAAGGGAAACAAAACAAGGATAGAATAATTCCTAATTTTCTGACGTGGATTAACTTTATTCTTCTTGCTAGACTCAATTATTCAATTATTTTGTTATTTAGTTTTATTAGTTATTTCAATCTCAGTTATTTTATATTTGTTCGTGTGGCATCTTCACTAAGTAAAGGAGTACAAGATCACGAGAAAGTTACTTATTAAGAAAGTTTAAACGGACTCAATTGATGCAGACATACTTCAAGAGTGACATTTTTTTCTTCAAGATTTATCTAGAGTGATTCAAAATTATTGTTGAACAAGGAACTAAAAAATAAGGTGTCTTACCAAAAGAACAAGAAAAAAAAGATGGGAATGGACAAGGGTAGTTTTCCTTAAACATATTCACATAGGTTAACGAAATTTTTTGTTTCAAACTAAATAATATTCTTCTAAACAAAAATTAATAATAAATGAAGTAATACAAAAATAAAACATATATAAATTTTGCTTTAAAGTATAACTATATAATTACTTTTCATGGGCATTGGGATCTTTCGAAAAGTTCTTATGCCACAAATTAAGCTTTCCAATTGGCCCAAAAAGATTAAAAAAAAAACATCTCATATGCAAAATAAGATATCAAATACAATAATAGCTTAAGGCCTTAGAAAAAAATGTTCATCAATTGGAATGATTGCAGATATAGTCATCAGTTTAACAAGCTTTAAGATTTGAACATGTTTAGTTACTTCTAAACATAAATATCAATTAATCATCTCTAATTTTATTTCTTATTACAACCACAATAAAATTAACATTCCTCCATCAAAATTAGAAGGAGATATTTTTTTCTATACTATAATTGTTAGCTTAAACAGTACTATTTCACATGAAAATTGAAATTAAAATGTAAGGGATTGAGCAATTAAATAAAATTTTAATATCATAATTTAATACTTCAGAGTACTTCTATAATCTGGACCACTCTTAAAAACTTTCCAAATTATGGAAACATTCAGAATAGGAATAAAATATGAAAATGAAATGAAATAAGTTAAGATGGAAATGACTCTACATTGACATAATGTATAACTTAGAATCGCACTAAAGAAGCAGAAGAGAAGAAAAATGAAGGAACAAATTCCCCTCGAAAGTGATAGGACCAAACCAAACCAATCTTTATATGTTCTTTCTATAATCCACTAGGAAACATACACAGAAAAGTGAAGATGACGGAATCATACCCAGATCAATATTCACTTACAAGTGTCCTCTACATATATATATACATCTTTTCATGTCTGATATTATAACTTAGAATCTCTCTTGTTCTCGTGATATCCCAGTCTCTATATGAGGGAGTGTAGCTAAAGTGTCCTTTTAAGTCATAGCATAAATGTGCATAAGCCAACAAAACTAAACTAACCGCTTTGCTGTGAGACTGCTTCTTTCTGCTGATTCAAAAAAATGTATATATGCATGGCTGTTCTCCATCTTCAATATCGTTGTTAGTCTTGTCTTTCCTTTCTCCTTCTCTTATGTTTTGCGGCTTTTTATATGCATACTGTTTCTGGGTATAAGCTGCTGTTTTCTCTTTTTAATTATTTTTCTAATAAGACAACCAACCTCTGAGAGGGTAAAGAAAATATATGTACATGTTTCTATTAGACATTTGCTCTTAGAAGTTTTAAGAAAAAAATAGACAGAAAATTATTAGCTAATAAGTATAATCAACAATATGAAAAGGAAAAAAAAAAAACATGCTTATCAAAGATCTTGCGTTACTTAGGGAGGGAGGCAATCTGCGTCTTAAAGGATCAACATCTCATCATCACATGCACACGAAGGAAGATTCCAAAGTAGAAAGAAACAAAGTTAATAATTCACCTTTTCTTCTTTAACGAATATATATTATACACCATCAATGAATTTCTGCAGGAGCACTAAATTTAAATGAAAGTTTCAGTTATTCACTTGGATCGACAATTCCAGGTGCAAGATCTCGTTCAAATCCAGCTTTTTAGCTTTGCCACCGAATTAAGGACGGTCACGGACGCAATATCAAAGATTCGTGGGAAGTAATCATCCATCCACTGACACATTTCGACCGACTAGAAGTAGGTTAGGTCATAGGTGCCACAAAGACTAATATAGAGAAACGTCATTGCCAAAAACAATTGTCCCTCTATTAATTTTTTTGATAAACCGGAAAGATAATAAACAAAGCGTAAAATAAAATACATGGCCCAACTTTTAAAAAATGTATCATTCTCATTGGATACATTTCAAGGTTTTTTTTAGATTCTTTTACATACACTGAGTTACAGTTATAAAATATTTTAATAAATATTAAATCAACATAAAGTATGACTAATGTAGTGTTTGTTAAATAATTGATTAAATTTAAGCAAAATATGAAAATCAACCTGCGGGTAGTGGAAATTGTTTTTAAACCCTTGATTGAAGTTGTTCTATGTCTAGATAAAATAAGAGCAAGCATGTAAATAGAGATATGAAGTTACTTTTAAGGTTAGTGTTATTGAAGTCCCAAGTGACAGAGGATTCATATGCTTACGATTGATATATGACTAATTGTAGGAGACCTTAACTTTTATATATAGCTTCTATATCGGGCTTCCCTATCATAAGTCCGATATAAATCCGGTCCACACTAATAGGGATCCATTTTTTACCTGGATTTCGGCCCATTGATTTAGACCATTTATTGAGTCACTTTATTATCCTAATCTGAATCAAATTACGTAACTTAACTGATAATTTATTGAAAAGCCAAAAATTACAATTAATAGCTGTGCAACTAATGGAAAAGGACAAATATGTCCTACATTCTCCCCTTTGGACACTTATTAACTGCAGTTTTTGTTTAAGTTTAAAATTGTTTAAAAACTCGGTTAAGTAACACTGATGTCTTGGTACCAAATTTAAAAACATTTGATCTAAAGGTAGTGAAAGTCCAACATTTCATCCTGCAAGACTTTTGATATCGAAAAATATCAAACACATGTGTCATATGTAACACAGGTCCAATATAATCACAAATATCTAATACCTTACTAACGTGAATGGAAAAATTGAGTGTGAAAAACTAGGATGATACCTGTATGATCTAATACGTATCATCTTCGTTTCTAGGTCTCGATTTCTCTAACTTTATGCTAAACTGCTTGTGCTAAACTGTAGCAGAGAAATCCTGTTTTCTCTCACTGAATGCTAAACAGCATTAGAGAAAACTTGTTTCTTCTCACCAAATGCTAAACTGCATTAGAGAAAATCTTTATATTCTCTAACTGAATGATAACTGCATTAGAGAACCTTTATGGGATTAAAAACTTATATCCTTCTATGTCATGTGAAACTTTAAGGATATCCGTATAAACTATATATGTTTAAATGACATAGGATCAAGGTAAATCTTTATAAATGCCTAATGACCTTTAAAATGCTTAAGATCAACACAAATCTTAAGGTTTTCATATGTATTATGACTATACTCAAAACAATTATTATTGAGGATAAAAAGAGATGATCATGTTTATTAATAAATAACCATAATGTCGTAATACATTAAAATGTATAAAGATTTAAAGAGCAAATACAGTGATCCCTAACTACTGCTGTCTAAGGACTTTAACACGCCCATATCAGGTACATGTTTAACAAATACTAGTGGGCGAAGTCCTTTAGTCAATGGATCAGCTAACATCCCCTTAATCCTAATATACTCCACTTTAACGTCACCTTTCTAAATCAACTCCTTTATGGTCAAGTACTTGACCTCTAAATGCTTAGACCTTGTGATACTCTTTTTGTTATTACTAAACAATACTACAGCAAGATTATCACAATATAACCGAATGAGTCTAGGTATCGAATCCATCACAGGCAACTCAGAAATCAAGTTTCTGAGCCAAATCGCCTATGTAGCCGCTCCATAACATACAACAAACTTTACATGCATGGTTGAGGAAGTCACTAATGTCTGTTTGACAATCTTTCATGACACTGCACCATCTGCCAACATAAAAATGTACCCTGAAGTAGATTTGCGATCATCAAGACACATAGCAAAATCGGTGTAAGGTCCTAAAATATACCCTATTTGAAACGATACATGTTCATGAAAGTACATGTGAGATAGGAGTTAAATTCGTGTTATGAGTTGAATGTGAAAGGTATATGACTTGAATTTCGGTATTGATGGGCTATAGTTAGTAAATTGGAATTAATTGATAGTATTAGAGAATTGAGGTATTTAAATGTATATTTGGACAAGGAAAATGGTCAAGAAATAAGTTAAGGTTGTACAAAAAAAAATAAAATGATTAAGCCTATGAGTTGTGACATGTGGCATAGCTAATGCATTGACATTTGGAATCATTCATTGCGTGACAAATGGCAGCACGATAAGAAGTCAAGAAGTCAAATGGCAATTAAGGTATGTGGATGAGTGGCAGCCTAATCCATTGATACATGGCATTATGTGCAAAGTAACACATGTTTAAGGAATTTGAAGACACCTAACACTTTGGCTAAACAAAATTTCTGTTGTGTCCCTCTCTCTTCTCTCTACCGAAACTCCCCCTTTCTCTCTAACCTTTGGAATTTTTGCTGGGTTTTGGATTGTCGTCGCTTGAAGTTTTGGTAAGCTACTGAATCTAGAAAAAAAAGTTATACTAATTTTCTGTACCATTATTTTGTAATGTTGAAATTTGCACATGAAATCTAGATATGTGCTGATTGCTTGGAAGGGTTTGTTGGCTTGATTTTTGGAGTAATTTGGAGTTATTCTTCGAAGTTGTGAAGAGGTAAGGGAGTACTAAACTTAATATCATGATAGAACATGTCTCGTTTGATATGTTGAAGTGGATATAATATGTACAGAATTTATGAAAAATTGTGGTTAGGAACTTGATAGTTGATGGGTACTCATTGGGAGGTGTATTTCCACTAAACATCCATCGGTTTTGCAGCCTTATCTTGACCTGTAGACATCTAAATGGGATGATTTTAGATTCAAATTAAACTAGATTCATTTATATACAACTTCCATGAAGAAGTCATATTTAAATTCTTCATTAAGGGTTTTCAAATTTAGCTCGAAAGTGAGTATTAGATGAAGTACTGAAAATTTGTGTCATGTTTTTCAATGATTAAACTGCACCGATCTAGGTAGAATTAGACAAATATGTCCTCATAAAAGTTGTAGCTTATTCTTTTAGCTTTCTAACGGTATAAAGATTGAAATTTTTGGATATCGGGTTGGAGAGATATGCTCCTTTTAAGTTGGTATATGCAGTAGGGGTGCACGATCGCGCACATGCACGATCGCAACCACCCCATATTTTTTAGGATTGCATGATTGTGCATAAGCACGATCATGCTTCCTTGTGTGCACAGCCGTGAATTTGCAAACTCACAGCCGTGCATGTGTGGTGCACCCCCGTGCACTTTCATGTGCACCAGACCTCACACTATTTTGCATAGTCTTCAGTATTTTGAACATAATTCATGGAATACTGAACTAAATTGAATGATTTTTATTTCGTTTGAAACTTAAGACATAGAGGAACATTTTTTAGAAGAACTTATTGTCTAAAAAGGTCAGATTCTATGTCAAAATGACCATATACAGATGACCCAAAACTGTCCTAGGAGAATATGGAAAACAATGTTAAACTTGATTGTGTAATTGTTGACATATATAAGAATAGGACTCTCAACAATAGTTGAATTTTAACTTAATTGAGATGTTATTATAAAGAATGTATAGTTTACAATGTTGAATTGCTTGGTGTGATTATAAATGAATGATTTCCAAAGACTTATGTATTATAATTTGGATATGGATGTTTGTGAATTGGGAATTTTTGCTATAAGATTATGATAATTCCGGACCATCAATCGTCCGAGGAGTTTGATAGTTGAGATTGTACTGAAATTGCTTTCTATGTGTGTGAAATACGTAATTGCCTAAATGAACCTATTTTGTTTTAAAACTGTTAGGTCAGTCGTGGGTAAATAGGCATACCTAAAAGGGTCTGCAGCTGCTCCTGGACACATTTAAGGTGTCGACACTTTGGTGTCTCCTGATAATGATACTTCGGTATCTGAAACATACGTCTCTCTTGATATTGACACTTCGGTATCTCCTGATATTAAGATGGAAGTCTGTCATGTTTTGTGATATCGATCATGGTATCTCCTGTATTAGTCCCGTTATCCATTTCTGTATAAAGGATTAGCAGTCTAACTTGTTTTGTATTCTAATACATGTTCAGTTCTGATATAAATAAAATTTTGGTTTGATACTTAAATTTGATATGAGATAAACTCTGAATTGATACAAGTCTTATTTTGATCTGAAAGGTTTATACCCTATTATAATAATCATTTCTGACATCTGTACAATTTGTTTTGATACTTAAATGATTGGCATTAACATAAGAAATATTCTCTAGTGATAGATTTTATTTTGTTTAAAAATCCATTGTCTTCGAATTGTTCTTTAATATAAACCTTTAATGATTACTTATGATATATTTTGATTTAGTATATGTGGATGTTAGGTAATTGTTAAACAGTTGCCAGTTTATGTATAATTTAGTTATTCCCTACTAAGCTTTATGCTTAGCACGGTGATTTTGTCCAGTGTAGGTTTAGATAGGTGGGTTTGAAGACTGGGACAATAACAACCGCGATGGCCAATGAAGAATGTGTTTTGTTTGGAGATGTATGTTTGGTTTGTATGTATAATATGAAACATGATGTATTTTGTTAAACATTTGTAAATACTATAATATAGAGTATATTTGAACTAAAAATATTTACTGTTTTGTTTAAGGATTTGTAATGTAATAACCCTAATTCAGGATGACTTGACACATGTCACTGAATGAATTCGGTGTATTGTTTAAATTATGTTTAAAGTCGAATATGCATGGAAACATAATAATTGGTTGTTTGAATTCTGGCTACGCTTTGTATTATTTTGATATGTTTTAAGTCCTGTCTTAGATAATATCCGCATATCCTTCTAGGGGGTCTGTGGGTGTTACACAGTAGAAAGATTGTATACACGTTGATTGAGGTCACGATAATACCTCAAGACTATTATATGATTGTCAAGTGTCAGAATGTCTCTAAGACTCCTGAGGAACTTAGCATAGGGATTATGCTATAGAATTGTCATAATCAGTTTGAATGTATCCTCACGAAGTTTATCACAATTCTTTGTCCTTCTTGTAAGTTCTTCATCAATATAAAAAAAATAGAGTTGTATACCAGATACTTTATCCGTTGTCAAAACTAAACTGTCAAGGAAATGATAAACTTAGCCTTGAACACGAAATATATAAACACCTTTCTTTTTTTTTGTTAATTCTCGATCATACCTAGCCCCATATGAAGTAAAAGTCATATTATTATTATATGTATGAACATTCTTCCTAAAATGTTCAGACTCTTCATCACCATCAATAAATAATCATTTTAGAGCATATGTCATTTGAGAAGTCACAATGGAAATCTCTCCTGATGAACAACAAAATGATAGGGGCTCTAAATAGAATCTTTTGGCACCACAATGATCACAGTTGAGAACAAAAAGAAGTTGTAGAGGTTTAGCAGGACAATTCTTGAGGCACATTAATTTTGAATGAGAATGATGATGGTTTATCCCTAAAAAGACTTATAAAAAGATTGATTACTTGGAGGAGCAATAATAATACAAAACTACAAAGAATATAGCTAAAAGATTTATACCTTGATCTCAACAGGTGCTAATGAGGTTGATAGAACAGAAGAGGAAGATATATTTGGACAATCCAAATTATGATGCAAGGAAGAAGAATGATTTAAACTGACATGATCCACACAAGACTCAGTAGATTGATTTTGTACCAATTGAATACTGGAAGGATGAAGAAATTGTTGATCATCTATAGTAATGTTATCAATGGTAGAATAAACAGGCTGATCACGAACTAGTTTACGTTGACGTTTTCCTATAGGCAACTCAGGTCGATAAAAATTATCTGTCATTCTAAGACCAAAAAAGATAGAGTAGCATTACTTTTCTTGGCAGAATAAGCTTCTCGATGTCGTTGTAAAAGGGCTTGTTTT
The DNA here is from genome assembly GCA_027576715.1 of Erythroxylum flavicans. Classification (NCBI taxonomy): domain Eukaryota; kingdom Viridiplantae; phylum Streptophyta; class Magnoliopsida; order Malpighiales; family Erythroxylaceae; genus Erythroxylum; species Erythroxylum flavicans. Next base: position 116,134 of record JANZXP010000195.1, on the reverse strand, counting down.
TCATTTTCTAGCATTTCAGCATACTTTTTACGCCTTTTGATATTCCTATCCATCTCTGGAACTAGATAAACGTAGAATGAAGGAAGAAACAACTAACAACTATGCACACTAAAAAGATCTTGTAAAAAAAAGAAAAATAAAGCATAAATTAATATAATAAGATAAGATTATTACATGTAATTGTTGTTCTTCAATTATAATTATATATAAAATTTATATATATCCGTACAATTTAATTATATATTAAATAATAATATTTTGCAAATAAATTGAAGTAGTTAATGATAATTTAGGTTTAAATAATTTTATACTATGTTGGTAAATTTTAATATATAACGTAAATTTACATAAATTGTTTATTGGAATGAATATAAATTTTCTATTCAAAAGAAATTAATAATTTTGAAACAAAAATATCATATATACAACACTTTTGATAAATTTATAATAATTTATATGACATTTTAATTGTCATAACAACAATTTTAAATTTTAACTCTTTTAAATAAAAAATAAAACTTTTCATTTTTATAAGCGAATATTAATTTCTTGACTTTTATATGCCATTTTAATTGTTATAGAAAAGCCTCATTTGATGTCTAAACTTGATTTCTGGTATATTTAAAAGACATTAAATATTAGTTTAATTTTTAAAAATAGTTTATTTTTTAATGAAATAATAGATGGTTTGATAATGTATCATGCATCAGTCTAAATTTTAAAAAATTTTACATGAAAACTTTTTAAGATTCTTAAAAATAAATATATGTATATATAATATTGTCTATAAGTATTTTAGGTGGGAAAAAATGTATTATGATCATAGAAAAAAACAAATATGTTTATTTTAAATTGAATATAGATTAGTATTTAAAAAATAATTTTATATATTTGGTATTTAGTCATTGTATATTGTGATATTGTGATTGAAGTTGTATGTTAAGGTTTAAAATATAAAATAAAGCTATAAATTAATATAATAAGATAAGATTATTAATATGTAATTGTTGTTCTTCAATGTATAATTATATATATAATTTATATATATCCATACAATTTAATTATATATTAAATAATAATATTTTGCAAATAAATTGAAGTAGTTAATGATAATTTAACTTTAAATAATTTTATACTATGTTGCTAAATTTTAATATGTAATGTAAATTTATGGAGATTAGTTATTGGAATAAATATAAATTTCCTATTCAAAAGAAATTAATAATTTTTAAAAAAAAAATCATATACACAACGCTTTTGATAAGTTTATAATACTTTATATTACATTTTAATTGTCATAACAATAATTTTAAAATTTAACTCTTTTAAATAAAAAATAAAAGTTTTCATTTTTTATAAGCCAATATTAATTTCTTGACTTTTATATGACATTTTAATTGTTATAGAAAAGCTTCATTTGACGTCTAAACTAAATTTATGGTATATTTAAAAGACATTAAATGTTAATTTAATTTTTAAAAATAGTTTAATTTTTAATTAAATAATAGATGGTTTGATAATGTATTATGCATCAGTCTAAATTTTAAAAAATTTTACATGAAAGCTTTTTAAGATTCTTAAAAATAAATATATGTATATATAATGTTGTCTATATGTATTTTAGGCACAAAAAATGTATTATGATCATAGGAAAAAACAAGTATATTTATTTTAAATTGAAAATAGATTAGTATTTAAAAAATAAATTTATATATTTGGTATTTAGTCAATGTATACTGTGATATTGTGATTGAAGTTGTATGTTAAGGGCTAAAATATGGGTCTCTGATGACCGGTGCTCTATGAATATGAAAAACTAATGCAAAAATTTGGGTTTGTCAAATTTTAATAACTTGAAATTGATGCTGCGAGGTTCCACACTAATTGAAAATTTTACAATCTAATAAATTATTACAATATTGACATTATGTAGAAATAATTATAAAACAATATTTTTAACCTCAGTAAGATGGTAACTGCGAAGACAATTAGAATCATCAGAAAAGTTATTTTAAAAACTAGACAAATAAACTGATTTTGGTAACAACACAATATGTAACCTTATACATGGAAACTGCGATGTTATATCATATTTTCTATTGTGAATTCACAAAATAATAATAGTAGGAACGTCAGCTAGAAATGTTAATATATTATAAAGTAGTGGTAGATAGCACCCAAATATATCAGCAGAAAATAGCTTATTTAGTGAAATAATAAAAAATTTTCATATGCACAGGTTGAAAGTGCTCAAAGACATTTGGAAGAAATGAAGAAAAAACTAATATACCAAAACTTCATCCTAAAATATCGAAGCACTAAACAAATAAAGTAAAACTTGATATAATATTTTATCAGAGAAAAGTGAAACATACTCCAATAGCATAAAGCAAATGCAAGGTCAGATAACAATACCTACAAAAAAAAAACCAATTTGAAAAAAGACATAAACCAAGTCAAAGCCAGAAATCATTAACATGGGAAAATTGCATTCATCGCTATAAAGTGATATGCTTAAGAAAAAAATGCAAAACAGGTTGTCCATATCTTTTATACAACATAATGAGAATGAATGAATGATTAACAGATGCTGGATATAATATCACACATGTTATTCCCTTTTTGAACTTCACTAAACACATGTAATAACTAAATTGATAAAATATGGAATCACTTTGTAGATATATTTGATAAGGAAAAAAATGCAAAACAGATTGTTCATATCTTTCAGGCAACATAATGAGAATGAATGAAGAAAAAAGGCAGAACTTACTAATGCTGAATAAATGAAGCTCAAAACTCTTGTTTTGAAGCTCCACCAATATCTTTAAATATATTCTGGATAGAGAACAAAATCGACTGATAAATAATAAAAAAGCTGATGATGTCCTATCATTTAAATGAAAACTTATCTAATCCTATCAGCTATTAACTTATTTATATACGGTGGTTTAAAATGGGAGACGAGTCATTAATTTTATTATGTATCATTACGAAACACCTACCATTATTAATTTTTTTTACTGTTTTGTTTAGTAGAGGATATCTGGTCTCTTTTTCCAAGGCTAAGTATTTTTCTTTATCTACATCAAGCTCCACGTTTAGTAAATACCCACTAGTAAAATTTTTCTTGTTGCTTATTTTTAATGCATTTATTGCATTTATTGACTTAGGAAGTTGAGTTCATTATATGTTAAACAATAAAGTATAATAAAAATGGCAATCATTTCATTTCATTAATTCTCTTAAATGAATAATAATGGAGGTATTTGCGAGGTGCTATTATTTCTATTGGTGTTTACCTTATAATGGTTTCATCATAATCGGTTTGCTTTGCTTCTAGTTTGTTTGGATATATGTTGAATTTGTATACAATTGGTAACTATAACGTTAACTTTGTTCTCTTACTTTTTTTTACTCTTTATGTTACATCTTTACTTAAATAAACTTCCACGTGTATCCAATATACTACAAATATATAACAAACAATTTATAGATATTATCCATGTCTGCATGTTTGTTTCTTTCTACTTAAAGCAACTTCACAGTTACACGTAACTGGCCAGTGCAACTAGGAAACAATGGAAATCCAGATGATTTGTTTGTAATTTAAATATGTAATACAGAACATTAGAAATTTAGTGAGAAAGGAATTACATGGATGAAGAAACTGGAACCACTAAATAGGTAATCTTATAAACCTTGAAATTTATTTACTTAAAATTTGCATAAAAAGATAAAGATTTCGTAAATTGATTATATAATGCATAATTTCTATGTGCTAAAATTTATAGTCTATAACATACAAAACTTGCAGCCCCAAGGAATCAGATTGTTGCGTTAAGATCAAGTCGATACTTCTTAGCTAGTAATGATGGGGATGGAAAGGTAGCGTTACAATGAGGGCATTTAGGATTATTCTTCAAAGCCATAATGTATATACAACAACCAGGACACCCAGCAGCAATCATGGTCCATCTACCATCTATTTCACTTCCTTGTGCTTGTTCGTGTTGTTCCTGTTCTTAGTTATGGTCTGACAAGGATGTTGGTGGAGATGAAGAGGATCATTTCTTGAAGTAGGATTGTTTCTCTGCCTTTTTCAAAGCTAATTTGACCTTATCAAGAGTGCACAGGCTCTACAAATGGCTTGGACTACAAGTTGAAGGTCCCTAGAGTTTCAATTCTAGGGATAATTCTTCCACGAACATATGTGTTGAGAAGTTGTTCAAATAGGACACATCTATGTTTTGTAGTTGAGATGTTCTCATCATGACATGATGATTGTAAGTATTATTCTTCTTGGCATCCACCATAGATGTTGGTAATGATAAGGAATGCATCGGTGGATTAGAATTCTGTCACAAGGTGCAAAGCTTACATTAATGTAGGGAGAAAAGTTTCAACTTTTTCAAAGAAATTTAAAAAGTAGAAGGCAAAAATGATAGATATGAGAACTAAAGCACCAAATTTAGGGAATGTTTGATCTTTGATCTAAGATTGTCATTCTGCTTTAGGTTGACAAAATAATTTTGAAACCAAAAGGAAAAGGTAAAAAGATTCATGAGCAAAATAAGATAATTGTAGCAAACACAAACTATTCAACAATAAAAGGAAGAAGAAAAAAGAAAAGAAGTTGAAACAAAAGATGCAAATTTATAGCCAACAAGAAAAAAGAAAGATTGGAAGTTGAACAGATATCACCTTCAACTTTAAGTGAGGAAGCGAGATAGCCTGTAAATCATTACGAATAGCAATTTTTTATAACTCTCTAAGCAAGTACTTAGTCGCTAGTATTTCTGAATTGCCATTGTTAACCATTGAGCTCACATCAGCTACTATTTTCTTGAGATATTATTTTGGAGGAGAGGAATTAGAAAAAGAAAGGCTTTCTTAGCTAATGGTTTTATCGCTAATGAAGAGAGATGTAGTTCTTGATTATAATGAAATTTCTAAGATAGAGAGATAGAGATAGAGAGAGAGAGAGAGAGAGAGAGAGAGAAACAAGGGAAATGGGCGGTAGAATGACTAAGTCTACCTGAACAAAAAGCCTATAGTATTAGTAAACTCATTCTTCTTGTTTAGAAGGCTTTTGATATAAACATAACTTCTTTTTTATCATTTAATTCCTTGGAACGAGAGAAGGGGAGGATATGATGTACACGTGCTTGTTGGATGCGTTGAGAGTTGTCTGTATGGAAGTGCAATTTTTGGATTGATAAACGCTAAAATTTAAATCTAGTCGATTGTGCCAGGTATTATATTCTCTTTACTGTTTTTCTTTAATAAGCGATATCTGGTGTGTTTTCCCAACGTTGGCTATCATTATTTATGTCCATCAAGCTCTCATGTTTAATAAATAATGAGCAGTGAGTTTCTGTGGATTGCTTAAAGCTTCTCTATCTTCTAACTACTATCGAAGTAAATACATCATCATTGTTCATTTCATTTATGAAGGCGACAATTATTTCATTTCATTAACTCCCTTAAATGAATGAAGGCATCGAGGTGTGCGTGATTATTATTCATTTCATCTGGGCAATGATAATTATTTCATTTTATTAACTTCCTTAAATGAATGAAGGCATCAAGGTAATTGGTGCAGTCATCAAAGCAATATCTGGTCTCTTTTCCCATTGAAGATCCCACGTTTGATAAAGAGCTATCAGTAAAATTCCAGTCATTGATCCTTTTTTAATGCCATTAATTATCTCGGTAAGTGGGTTCATTATTGGCCTAGTGTAGCTTTGTTAGATCTGGGAAGGTGGAAGTTATTTCATTTCATTAAGTTCCTTAAAAGAGTATGTAAAATGTGTATTAAAAGATATGGCAATTTCAACTGAAAAATGGAGTCATAAGACAAGTACTCAAGGTCCACAGTCTCTATATCAGCCAAGAAATAAAATATTTATCCTTTATACAATAAAAAAAGTTCATATTTGATTTCCCTCAAACACCACTACACTCCTAATTGGTAGATGTCTCGTATAAAATTTTTATTCTGTAGGCAGAATCAAAATGCAAATCTCTTGAGATATTGTCTCCTTTATGTTCATGTCTGTAGGATCAGAAAGTATGAACCGACATTAACAATACTTTCATAATCCATTCTATCATACATTCAGATTACTATACAGTATATTCCATGTTAAATATCCAATATAAATAGCAGTAAACATAAAAGGTTATTGAATTGAACACGATCAGTAGCAAAAAAAACTAAAACGTAAAATTGAACGAGGATCAAGGCAATCAGACTACGAAAAATTACGACCGATGAAATTGAGTTTATCTCAAAACAGAAAAGGAAAAAACATATCAAGAAGATATGTCAAGACAATCAGCTCAAATTCTAAGCAAATAAACTCAAACATATTAGACCCCCATAATAATGAACAACGTATTCGTGTTACAAACAAAGTGAATTCAATGTTTAGGACTAAATTTCAAAGTTTTGAACTTCATCACATTTTGTCGACCTAGTATGACAGCAGCCACAAACTTACAGTAACTGTGTGTTTCTATCTGTTTTGCATGTGAATTGTTGAAGAAGAAAATCATTTGCTTTAATCACCAATTATACCACTACTGCTGAAGCCTACTTTTTTAGAAAAAGAAATTCCAAAGTCGTGTTAGGCGGTATGCAGTTGATCAACCCTACCTTAAGTGATAACAGGAGGTAATGTCAAATGTACATACAAAATTTTGAAAATAAAAAAAACCATATACACTATACCCGCCCCCCCAAAAAAGAAATTAATTTTTCACAAAAGCATTTGCAGTCTGCCCAAAACTTGACAATGAAACTGGTTGCCCAAAAACATTAGGTGACAGAGAAGATTGCCTGAAAAGAAGATCTCTCAATCTACCAAAAGACTTGAAGATGCATCTCCTTTGCCCTGAAAAACACAAAGATAAAACTCTTGGTATTTTATTTTACTGATATCATAAACAACAACTACAAGAACCAGATCACACAACAAATTACCTATTTTCGTACTCCAGTAGGCGTCTCTCCAAATATATCATCACAATACTTTTTATCTGATCTCTCACCCTCCATAAATTCAAATAAAATATATCATTAGCTAAACACCTGAACAGACAAAATCATTCAACAGTCAATATACTTTCATTGCAAAATGAATATACCTTTGGAGTACCGTCACCAAGTCCTTACCCTCCTAAAGCTCTTTCAAAAGGTTGCATTCTGTTTTAATGAGGTCATTTCCCTACTGAAACTAATGCCTTAGTGACATTGACAGTTTGCGCTACTTTAGCTAGATGTTCAACAAAAGAAAGCTCATCATATTCATCTTCATCATCCTCATTCATTATGCTGCCATTCTCATCTTGAACCCCATCTTCTGATGCATCATTCACTTCCTCACTCAACACTGTAATCTCAACTGATTCTGTTGCATCAATTGGATCATCGACATCTGTTATTTTGAGCTGTACGACAACAATAACAGAACTTACTTCTCTTGCGAGAACTCCTGTGTCTTTTGTATTGTGACCTGGACCAAATCATGTCACTTGGGCAGATTCCCTACTTCTTGCCAAACTTCTTCATTTGAAGTGCCCAGCAACTTAAAATACAGTGGTTGTAGAAATATGCAAGAACAAGAAACAAAATTCGTCATGCAAACAAAGAAGCTTTCATTCAATTAAAGTAAAAATTTTGTTATTGAACCTAAAAATATGAAGGAGTTGTTGCAGTTCAAAATCTCCAAGAATTGAAAAGGAATCTCCATAATATGCCCCTCGAGTTAGGTCAGACGAAGAAACCCACTGGCTGGTAGTTGAAGAACTTCTCTTTTTCATTGTCAACTGATTTCTCTTTCTTCGCGACCTATCTGACGCCGGACCCCGTGCAAAAAGCGACAATCGACGATCACAGGGTGTGGATTTTCACCATAACCATGACATATGATGATAGAGGTGACGATCTAGGTTTGAGAGAGGGAGAAAGAAAGATCCATCACATATGATGGTAAGGGCGACGATGATGCCGAAGATGGTGTTGCGACAGATGCTAGGTTTTAGACTTGAGAGAGAGCAATCGTTGCCTGGGTTGTTTATTAAGAATCATCTAGAAAATATCTGCTGAAGGCTAGAACTTTGAGAGAGGAGGGAGAGAAAGAGTAGAAATTAAAATAGGTATTTTACTATAGTTGGTGGAGGGGGGTCTTGGTCTCTCAAATAATAAATGAAGCTCTGATATGACTGAGACATTTAATGGGAAGAGATTGGAGAGTGAAGTAAGAAGAGAAGGATAACAACCATTGGATGAATTGGATGGTTAGATTAAAATTTTTCATCGTCATCCATTCGCGCTTAGTATATAGTAGTTAATGAGCAAAGATGGTAATGGACCAAGACAGACGGCCGATGGCTCGAGTAGGGATGTTATTTGAGTCTAGTTTCAGATTGGCCATTCCAATCCAAAGCCAATAAGTCAGACCTAAATTGACCGAACTTTAGGTAAGATCAGGTTGAGTAGAAATGTTAATGGATCGAGCCAGATGATCTATGACTCAAGCAAGGATGGTATTTGAATCTGGTTCTAGCTTGGCCCATTCTAGTCTGAAATCAATGGGTAAGTCCCTAGTTGACTGGGTCTCAGGGCGGGCTAGACTAAGTAGAGATGGTAATGGAATGAGTCAAGCAACCTACAACTCGAGTAGGGATAGTATTTGAGTCCCGCTCCAACTTGGCCCATTCCACCCCAAAATCAATGGGTCAAAGCCGGGCTGAGTAAAGAAGGTAATGGACTGAGCTAGATGACCTATGACTCAAGCAGGGATGGTTATAGCTTAGGCCGTTCTGGGCTAAAGTCAATAGGTCAGGTCCGGCTTAATTCAAGACTCCATATAATTGCAAAAAGACCTTGTCGGATCGAGCCAAATCGGGCTAGAGCTCGAGTCTGGCTGCCTTGTGTCTGTTGGACTTGTGCTCAGGTCTGATTGAGCTTAGGTTTAGGCCTAATTCTCTAGAGCTGATTAGGCCTTAGGCCTGAGCAAGCTTTGGCCCGCTCTTATCCACTGTCATCCTAGACCCGAGTTTAGTTTGACTCTTGCTTCTTACTTTGAATTCACCTCAAGGCTTAATCGACTTAAAATATTTCAAATAATTGAGTCATTCAAAATTTGATCGAGTTTTAAATAAATAATATTATTTTATTAGAATTAAATTGGCCAACTCTTTCAAGCTCGAATGTAATTCTAAATTCATTTAACTGATTTTAAATTTCTAAAAATGAAAATCTCTAAAATAAGTTTAAAAGCTTTTGATTTCACTTAAAAAGATATGTTTAACAAAAACTTTAGGTTGATATTCCCTGTCCAAAACTCATAGAACCCAATAATTGTATCCGTGCCTATTAATTTTAAATTAAATTCAAATTAATTTACTAATTTTAAATAGAAGACTTTTTAAATTTTTTTTAATCTTGGCCTAAATTTAAATATTGATCTCAAATATTCAAAACTTAAATATTGAAAACAAACAGAAGTTTATAAATTTATTTATTAAATAATTATATATTTAATTTATAAATTGTTAAAAATTTCAATATTATTTTTATAACGTGTAAATACTTTTAAATTTTATTTAATAAGATTATAAAATTTTTTACATTAAAAGAATTATATTCTATTTTAAATGACCAATGAGAATTTAAAATATTGAAATTTAAAATTTATAAAAAATGTTGAAATGAAGTAGCAAAAAAAAAACCACAATAATATCTTTTTAAAATAATTTAAACTACAATTCGAACTCGGCTAAACTTCGAATTAGATTAAGACTCTATTTACAAAGAAGATGACGAGCCCCGTATTGCTATCGTCATCTTCCTTTCGTCTTTTCTTGAAATGTCTAATTAGCTCATTTGAAATTTAAACTTTGTTTCATTAAATCTTATTTATATATTTATATAGAGTTTACGAAAATATATAAATGAGATTTAATGAAACATGATAAGAATATCATAACCTGAACAAGAGATCTAATCCTTAATAAGGCACGTTATTGAAATTAAACAAACATCAATAAAAGCCTGAAAGGAATAGCCGAATGCACAAGAGTTAAGAGATGACAAACAGGACCTTGGGGTTGGCTGGCTAATCAAAGTCATTTTTGCGTTTTTTAAATTAAAAAACAGTTCAAGCCCAGTTGTCTCAGACCTAGATCTGGGCCTGGGCCTGGGCCTTAGGGTCTGACTTGTCGCCATTCCTAAGAATTATATGGATTTCTTAACAATTTTAAATGTTTCACCTTCTTCCATCTAAAAAGATTGGACTTCTAACTTTAAGTTATTTATTAGAGATTTTAATTAAAATATACATTTTATAAATTATTTTGCATATTAATTTAAAAATAAAAGGTGAATATCTAAAGGTTTTACTCATAAAAAGACATCAAAATGTTTTTCTTATGATAGTATGACGATAGGTCAAATTAGAGAGCCTTAAAATTTAAGTATGAATTTATAATTTTTAAAATTTGAATTTGATTGAATTTATTAATTAAAATCTTGTTTTAATTTTAAATATATTCAAGAGGTTTAAACCCATATTATTGAATTTAATTTAATTTTTAAATTAAATTCTATGTGAGTTAAGTTGAAACTTACGTGGGTCATTTGAAAAAAGCCTCTTTATTAATTAGGGATAAGGTTGCGTGTTATTGAACTTTCCCAAACTCCGCATCTCAGCAAAATTTCTATTAAGTATTGTTGTTGTCGTCGTCGTTGTTGTTTAAGTTGAAACTTAATTTAAAAATGTCTAAATCATTTCATTAAAAATTTAACCCTGTTTAAAATTTAAATATATATAAAAATTCCAAAATTATATTAATGAGTCAAATTTAAAATTTTTTAATTAAATTAGATTCAAGGTTGATTTAAACTTGTTTTAAATAGGTGTAAATTAATTTTTAAATTTCAAATATATTTAAGAAGTTTAAACTCATATGATCGAGTCAATTTTAAATTTTCTCAAATTAAAATATGCTTAGTTTAGTCAAAACTTAATTTAAATAAATCTAAATTAATTCATTAAAAAATACATAAATAAGATAATTAAAAATATAGTCTAAAAAATATTTTGAATCAAGTACTATGGGCTTGGGTACTTGATGTTAGGTCCACAGATTGAAAGTTAAACCCGAGATTAGGCCAGCCCACACCAGAACAAATTTAACCTTAGACCAGCGTCCAAACAGGAGCCAACGGCGATGTCGTTTCGCTTGCCGCGAAATCTGTTAGCTTTGCGGAGACATCATCAGAGCAATACATTTCGCTTCGCAGTCGATAACTAACATGTCTTCAAGAAACAGGAAATCAGTTTCACTCCGAGAGAATTGATCCTGTTATGGTCGCTAGTAACGGATTCCTTACGTTAGAGAAGGTGTTCACGCCTGTTTCATGCTGTTTGTGGTTTCATGGAGCAACAATTGGCGCCAATCCTTAATGCTAAAGTCTCAGGTAAGAGAAAATTAAGCTACTTGAGTTAATTCAAAAACGGATTTTCTATTAACAGATTGCTGATTGTTGATGCGTGTGAAACAGGGACTTGGGGTTGGGATTAAGCCATTAAGTTGTCGAAGATGGTGGTTGTGGGATATTCATGAAAAACGTTGCATTCGTGTGGTAAAGTTTCTTTCTTGAATTATTAGCAGACAAATTGTTCTCTACGGAGGAAATTGGAGCTTGGTTTAGGTCTCTGCAACTGCTGATCATATCGGTGTTTAATGCTTTGAGGGTTCTGGTCTCTTAGAATTAGACACCTATCTCGGGTCTTTGAACTTCTTGCTTGGCTTATATTGGTTGGGGTATCTTGAGAGTGCTTTTGATGATTGTTATACTGTTAATTGTCAACAGCCTTATAGTGGGAAAATAGAAAATCATGAGATGTTTTACTAACAGCTAGTGGGATATCTCCAGAAAAGGATTCTAGATTTTGCAATTAGGGAGTGGGGTGGGAGAGCAACATTATCTTCTTTTTATTGTTTCTTATCAGTTCCTGACATTGATTATATTCAAAGTTGAGTACAGTTCGACTTTTGTTTTGCTCAAATAGGAAGATTAAGGAACTTCTCTTTTTTTCTTTTCACTGAATACGGCTTTTTGCAGATTCTGGAATGGCAGAGGTAAAAGGCGACGAAAAAGTTGCCAGCATTGGCTGTTTCCTTGTTAGATTGGATTTGTGAATTAAGACTTCCATGAATGTCTTTGGAAGGCTCAATCATCAATCATCAATTATGCAATATGATAGATGTTTTGATATTTGAATTAAATCGCATGCCTCGTTTTTCATTCACTAAGGAATGGAGATGGTAATTGATGAATGCAATATTGATATATTTAATCTAACATGCTTTTCTATTATTCTGTGAACACAATTTTCCTATTAGCAAGATGAATTTTCTGATGTAACCTGTATTCTGTACAAAAAAAAAAGTTACAGAGTTGCTATATCATAAAGTAATTAGAATGGATGAAATTTAACTGTGGAGCTTTCATCGGAAGAATCTTAACTAAACGCACCTATCACTGTGGAATTTCAATGCTAGAACATCCACCATTTGTGTTGTCTCCATCATTTTGAATGTTTGCAACATTAGCTCCAATCTTGGAAGTTCATAGGTTAGTTGTAAGACTTGAAGCTGTTTCTGCTTCATAGTTCTTTTCTAAATAGTTGATTCTTTATTCAGCACTTTTACGTATGTCAATGTTACAATGATGAGATGTTTGTTTTGAGTTGATTCTGTCAGTGAATGACCTTTTTGTTGCTTTTTCAATTTTCAACACCATATACTTCAGTGAGTGAACGGTAGACGTTGAAAGTGTGAAGATATAGTCTTCATAACTATTTTTTATAACAAAAGCAGATATGCTGGACTAGCCCCAGAGTCTGAGTTCTTATTCCTTTGGTGTGACTTTAACTATTTACTTTTATATAATATGTCCCGAGAAAGATATTTGAGGAATGCATCATCAAACATGTGAAGGATTCTGTTTCAAGTTAGTCTCAGCATGTTTAAAAATTGGACACGAAGAGGCTTATGAAGGTCAACACTTTGTTTTGCACTCTTTTCCTTTTCTCTTTTGTTTCTGTAAGATGTTACAAAATGAATGACTTAGGTACATAATAATTACCTGTTGAATCTTGTTACATGGATACCCTACCTATGCTGCTATGCTAGATCCTCTTAGTGCGAATAGTCTGAAATCAAAGGGTTATTTTCTCTGGAGCAACTATAGGATGCCATTTCTTATGGATTGATTGAATGGCTGCTGAAAGCAAAGGTTAATCTGCTTAATAAATGAATTCTTGGAAGTAGCTATATCTGGCATTATGTTGTTGGACAGATTAGATGCTGGCAAAATTAATCAAGTTCAATGCTGTTTACTCCTCGAATCACCCAATGTTGGTTTTGTTACTATATTCTTTTTGAATGCTTCTCTCTGCTTGTAGTCAATTTTAAATGTATGATAAATAAGCCCTCAATGTAGCCTTTCATTTGTTATGTGCAAATGTCATACCTCCATGTAGGAAACTGTGTCAGAAGTTGCTTACAAAAATTGTATTCCATGCAGGTAATATTCGATACCTTTGTTTACAGAATCATTATATACATCCTTAGGTTGCTTCTATTAAGTGCCCTTTATAACTTGAATTGAGATTTCATATATATGATCTATTTCCCGGGATGAATAATTTAGCTGCTGCTGCTTATACTTGCATATCAGAAGATTGCATACTAATCTATTTTCACAGAGACGTTCCCCACATGCTGGACCTTTTGCTTTGGAACACCAAAACATGTTCACTGTCACGAGAAAGGTATTGCTTTTTGAAATATTCTTTGGCCTGGAGCAAGTATCGCCAAAGGGTCGTAGGTGGATTTTCTCTGGACAAAAACTTCCCATCGTGGGCCAAAGTGGGCCTGCCACTCTTCCTGCGTGGTATAGTGGGGCAGATATTGCTTTACCCCAAGATTTGCTGTTTCACAGAATTCTAGGATTCTTCTGTTCTGATTTAAGATATGTTCTAAGCTGTCAGTTCCCGTGGAAGAGGGTACCGCAGAGGAAAGAAATGCCACTAGGTAGAAAATATCTTCCTCAGGAATAACAGCAGATGTTCTGTCGTCCCACCTGAAATCAGGAACAGCAGATTAACCAGTGTACAATGGTCTGATAATTCAACAAAATAAGTTGATATTATTTAGGAGCCTCTGAGATTGTTACTTTGATTTGTTGACCGGGTAAATGAGGATGGGGCCATTGCTGGTTTCTGTAAGTATATTTCCAAAAACTTCTACTGCAAAAGCTTGTATTTTGCTCTTAGGGATAAGAAGATTGAGCCAAGGATGTGGAACTTCCCACAAGCCTTTTGACCGCAGTTTGATCTCAGATACATGGACTCTGTCTAAGAACTCCACGTATGAGACTTCTGTTAGAAATAGTGTTGACTTGATATACCCAAGTTGGGACAGTTGGTTAGTGACGTCCTGCATGGTAAAACATACATTTAAATGCTATTCTGTTATCTTTTCTCCAGAAATATATTTATTAATCTTCTTAAATGATTCAAGAAGTCCACCACAGGATGGGCCATTGCAGATTACCTCATTGACTTTGTTTGTTTCATCAGTGTTGAAGTACTTGACCAGTTCCAAACAGAATAAAGTTTTTCCATCCGACCTAAACTTACTAGCCTGTACTGGGTCCTGAGGATCAAACGATGACCTCCAGTTGTTGAGGAGGCCAGTCCTGTTAATTGTGACAAATCCTTCGATGTAGTCAAATGCATTATCTGATGCTATTAACCGCTCCTGATCTCTGGCAAATGTGGTAAAATCTGAGTAGAGAACTCTAATCCATTTCACCTATCCATAATATCAAAATTTTTCAGAGATGCACTTAGCACCATACTGCAGAAGTTCTAAATCTTTTACTAGTTCTATGTCTAGAACTTTATGATTAGTCTTATTGTTCATATGTTTACCTTCTGAGGTGCTGCTTCAAGAGATATCCTTGCCCTTGTGATGATTCCAAACTGACCAAGTCCTCCAAGAACACTGTAAAATAGGTCACTGTTCTGCTTCTCCGAGCAATTTAGGACCTCTCCTTTTCCTACGTGCAGTCATCGCTTGATAAGAATTTATTCTGTGCACAGGAATTCTATAACGTATATAAAAAGATATATATGTACATCACATGCATGCACAAGTTTGTACTTGCTTGCACATAGATATTCTTTACCTGTGCTTATATCTTAAAAATGAAATTACGGCCACTGTTATGATATCTTTCATAGAACAACAGTCTAATGTAATTTCATAACCTGCCTTTACTATGAACTTTTGTCAATTGAACCTGGCCTTATTTTCATTGGTGCGAACTATTATTCGTCATATATGATGTTTAACAAACCTGTGACGACTTCCAGCTGATAGACATTGCTTATCTGAGGACCGTGATGAAATGCCTGCCCGCTAATCCCAGCGTTGGACAGAGTTCCCCCAATGGTTAAGTGTAGGTAGTCTGTCCACGACTTTGGTGCTAATCCATACTTCAGGCTTTCGTGCAGGACATTTATCCATAACTCACCACCTGAGACGTCTACATATGGTGCCATCCCAGTGTAAAAATGCATTTCAGGGCTCCGGAGTGCTTCCATGTTGATAACAATTCCACGGTGAGCTTGTGCCTGACCTTGTAGTGAGTGACCATGACCTCTTGCTGCAACTGTGATCTCAGAATCAGAGCCCAATAACCAAATATGCTTTATTGTGGTGGCAATATCTGAAACTGATTTTGGATGTAATACCGCCAGGGGTAGCATTTGTAACCTATTGCCAAAGTCTTTGGCCGCATCATGAACTTCATCAAATGTGAGGTGTCCATTAATGGGGAGTGTTCTCAACGAAGAAGGGTTGCTGGAACAACAGAATTGTGTTCGTATGCTTACGCAGGTAAGGAACATGAACATAATGCTTCTCCAGAAAAGCATGTTATTCTTTGTGAGAAAGGATGCAAGCGGGTATCTCATTTTTCTGTTGGGAGTTTTAAGCTGGTATCTGTTCTGGTTGTGAACCAAAAGCAGAATGAAAGGTATGGAAGAGCCAAGGAAATGAAGGGTTGAGGAGAAATTTAAAGGTGGGTATGAAGGTGGCTGAGTCAACTACTATTCAGTTGAGAGAATCCGTATGAAGACTGCCTACTTGGGTAGAAGAGTTTCAGGATCTTCTATGGGGTTCTCCTTTTTGAGTTCTCTTTCTTGTTTATAAGAAAAGCCATCACATGGATTCCAAGGTGAAGAGAAAAAGGCACAAGAAAGAAAGATTTCACAAATCTTTGCACTTTTTCTAACAGTTGCAACTACAGTCTCACCTTCTCCACTAAAGACAAATATGTCTTAGAAAATTTTATCTTTAGCATTGTTAAGGATACTTTTCCCATTTTTGGTAAAAGCAAATGGGTTAGCCTATATGTCCAATTCTCCGCCTCCATTGACAACCATGCCCATTACTCATGTCTTACACGCTTATGACTGATGATAGATTGTGTTCTTCATGAATCTAATAGATGTCGGAATGTAAGCTATCGTATCTACTTTGAGATCGGATGAGAGGGACAACGGGACATCTCTTTGATTACTTGAGGCCAGGTGGGATCTTCTGGGGTCCATTGAACACGTGAACTGTGTGCTTTATGGGAAGCTGAATGTGACTGGTTTTACAATTTCACTAGCCAGAAGGTTAAGTGAAACCTGGAAATGACAGGTTGGAGGAAGAAGACCCTGACAGGCTAAGTATTCTGCAGTTTACTGCTTGTTTTAATCGTTTTTAGTTCCCACTCCCCGCATTTGGATAGGTTTGAATGATTCTGTTGTTTATTTGTTCCTACGTGCATTTAAATTACAGATACTCTCCAATTATTGCTTATTAACTTTTAGTGGCAACTTGCACACCAAGCACCTACTGATAAGAGGCTGATGTGCAGTCCTGGAAGGAGGCATCTTTCACTCCCTCCTTGGATTTTAGCATTCTCAGTAAGTTCCCAGGCCTGACACAAGGATCTTTCCAATTACATATAGATTTCAAGTACACTCTGCAGAAATTTGAACAAAAGGTTAGATTTTCAGGGAAAAGGGGTGGATTCGTCAGAACTCAAATCTTGTTACAGCATTCACTCTCTGATGAAAAAGGAAAATGGGGGATTCGGGTTTCATAATTCGTTCCGGAATGACATGGTAAACGAGGTAAAGAGAGGTAAATTGTGTGTATTCACTTTTTGTGAGGAAGACCCTGAGTTGTTCCATGTAATATCAAAGAGAAAAAGCTAAATAACTACGATGAAAATGACATGATAAAAAAAGGAATATCAGTTGGGAAGCAACTTGAACAAGGCATGCATTGACTAGTCAACTGGTAGAGCCTCCATAACCCCTTAGTTTGACAGTAACAGTACATATATAAAGAACTTGACACTGATCATCACAAACAGGTGTCGTTTTAATGGCTTCAGGATAGTAACCTTCATGTTTATAATGAGTAGATATTGCACTGAGTTTCATCTTTAGTTATGATGACGTGGGTATCGATTTGGAAATGTGAACTCTTCCCATTTTCTGTTTTGTGATGAAAAACCTAATCCCTCTTCTTAATTTCTAGAAGCGAACGAGAAACCGACCAAACCACTAACTAAAGAAACAGAACAAAGACATAATTATCACTGTGATGATTACATGAAGCTGCCCCATAAACACGTATTTATGGAAGAGTTCCATATCAAGATAGGCCCTCTCATGTCTGTTCAATGCCTCCATTTGTGGATCACAAGGCTCTACTCTTCCTTTATGAGTCGAAGAAATGAAGCATTTGTCGACCAATGCATCCAGAGGACGGCTCAGGGTGGCTCCCTGGAATCATTTGATCAACCAAAAAGTTGAACAAGAACAAATTAGACCATGTAATTGACTAGTTGGAGATTTTTGAAGCAGCCACTAAGGCGGTGACGAATCACACTAAGATCCAAGAATCAAATCTCCGTCCTAATCATCAAATTATGTTATTGAACTATACCTTAGTCGTAAGAGTTTTCACCGTCTTAAAGTTACGAGTTAAAAATTTGAGGTAAAAGACAGAACATATGACTTGTTCCCGTTCTATCTTATTCTATAAACATCCATTCATTTAATTTTTGTAGATTCTATTTATTGTATGAATGAATAGATGCTCATAAGATAAGGTAAGCACAGAGTAACAAAAACAGGTGATTTGAACCCATAAAAGATATGTCTCTTAAGTAATTTAAGTAATTTAAGAACATTTATATGATCTTCAAAATTATCGAATTTTTTTTAGTATTTAGTTAGAAAGTTTCTTAGGCTCATTGATAATCGAGGATAAAATTCTGAAAATTAGATATTTCAAAATAAAAATGATAATTGATCATCATCATTATACTCAGTCTAAATCTCGAATCAAAGCAAGATCTCTCCTTTGATAATTGATATTATTAAAAATGCCCATAAAATATCATATTCATTTTCAAAAAAAAATCTTCTCTTTGAACGAAATAAAAATGAAATACACTTTAACGTCGATTAATCAAATATTATTAATGCAATAACTCAACTTAACTTTTAGATCTGATACCAACTAATCAAATTTGATTTAAATTATTAAAACGAAAATTAAAAAGAGTTTTTTTCCAAAAATTTTAAAGATCGTGATAATTTTTTAAATTATAGATAACGTTTTTATCTCACTTAATTTTAAATCAACACCGTCCTGAAGTTTAAGACGGTGTTGATTTAACCTATGTACGATCATAACTATGCAATACTTATCATGTCCCTTATCCCCACTTTATTCCACTTTAATCAATGTCGACTTGTCTCTTCTTGCGCATGTATATATATATTTATATAAGGGTTAACACTTTAACAAGAACCTATAATCTCTCCTACACTTGTCGTCTTCCTTCTTTTAAATTATCAAACTGGACAAAGGAAAGATCATTACAATAAGTGAAAGCCAAAGTTTGTGAAATTTGTCTCGTTTCATTGGGTTTAAAGCTACATGTAATCATGTCTTTTAATGTTTCGCTTTGTGTCTTCAAGATCTTAGTGAATACGAGGGGATGATTAAGTTGACAAGAACTATATATATTGTTCTTTCGATGCAAGTACACTCGCATTATAGCATATTGTACTAGTAAGCTCTTTGTTTTTAATTTGTTCTCTTTATATTCTTAATGTAAGGGCGGCAAGATTGTATAATTTGAAAATCGAAGAGTAAAGGCATCGAGAACAAACTAAAAACGAAGGAAAAAGTTAAAATCAAAGCGTTAGGTCATCAAGGCTTTAATTATTTGATTAAACGATGTCGTTTCATTAATCTTTATTTGTTGTGTTAATTTTAGTTAACGTATATTATTAGTTAAAGTTTCTAAAACATGTGACAAATTATATTAACAAACTTAACGAAAACAATAACGTCGGGTCAGATTGATTAATACAGTTCGTATTATTAATGTCTAATACAAATATCATATTCCTTAAAACAAGAAAAGCCGAGTAGATTGAAGCTACGTGTACAAGGTTTTACCAAACGATGAAGAAAGCTCGACAGATTGAACTAAGGAATGCTTTATAAAGCATGATTATGTGTTAATGAAACCTCTACTTTACCATGAGAATATTAAATCTTTCTCTCAAAAGTATAACTTAGTAATGCTTTATAAAGCATGATTATGTGTTAATGAAACCTCTACTTTCACATAAGAATATTGAATCTTGCTCTCAAAAGTATAACTTAGTAATGCTTTTTGGTCTGCATAAGTGAAGAGATGAACTGTCCAGCATAAGTAACATTGGTTTATATAATATAATTTGTATGATATCCTTTTTTACTTTCATTTAGCTTTTGCTCCTCTTCAGTGGAAAAGTTACGGTAGAGTGCGGTTTCTTCAATCTTTTCACGGTGTAAAGAATGAGGATGTGTTTTGTAAATGAGTGATTTACATCTCAATATTTTGTAAGAAATTTAAGTAATTCCTTGTCGTTATCTCTAATATCACTTTGTACCTTAATGTTACCAAAATAGTATTCATTGCGCCTTAACGTTACTAAAGTCGTATTGAAAAGAGTAACATAGATACCGACAAAGACTTATTTAGACCTATTGTGAAATACTTAAGTGATTTCTTTATAAAAATAGTCAAGATTAGGGCCATTGGCGCACCTTCACTCTTATAAAATTGGAATCATCTTGTCTGATTTAAGACTTTATGACAAGTCAAGCAGGAAAAATGTGCAATCAGTCTTTTGAATAATTAGTTCCGTGGGAAGACATGGTGGGTGCATTGGATGAACTCCAACTCGAGACATCAAGAACGAAACGAATTAGACCTATTGTGAAATACTAAAGTGAAAATCAAATCTTCGATAAGCACTTAAAGAAATCACTTTTAATATCACATTAGTATGTAATAGTTTCAAATTGCCTATTTGTGACATGACATAGACTAAATTTATAACTCGTATATTAAAAGATGTAGAGAAAATTAACTCAGTTAAGATTTAAAGTGTTATTTATATCATTTTAAAAACTATAACATGTGATATGATATTCGCACTTTTGCTTTTTAACTTTGAATTATACGAATTGATCGAGTTTAATATTTGATTTTAAATTATTAATTCACCCAGTAATTTACTAAAACACGTAATTTTCTTAATACATACTCAATTTCATTCTTATAGAAAATGGAAAATGAAAAGAATGCAGACAAGTAATATCATTCCATGAACTTACTATGAAGTGCATATTGTCATCATCAGGCATTGTAGCTACTAAACTACCACAATAATGTCTTCTGAATCTTTACTTACATCTTTCTTCTTTCCTTTTCTTTATCTGCTCTGCATTTTGTGTTCCAACTTCGTCATAAAATTGCTATTAAATTGGGTTAGGGATAAGGATGGTTTGAATTGGTTTTTGAAAACAACATCTCTATTAATTAAGGATAAGGCTGCGTACTACTAAACCTTCTCAAATTTCGAATTTTAACGGGGTTTCTATTGAATATTATTGTTTCAGTCAAGTTTAAAGAAAGACTAAAACTATATTGTATTTATTAAAATTTACATAAGAACAAGTAGAATAATCTTCACGAAAACAAATAAGATAAATTTAATTAAGCAACTTTTTCATTGAAGACAAATTTATTATAATTATTACAATAGCAAACGACTAATCTAATAATTAAAAAATTTATATCGATTCGATCGATTAAACTGTAAAAACCTAAATTGTTTAAGAGGGAGAGATTTGGAGCACTCGGTAAAAGTTGCTATTTTGTGACTAGAAAATCATAAGTTCGAATCACTGAAGCAATCTCTTTGTAAAAAATAAAAAGAAAAGGTTGTGTTCATTGACAACCCTCCACAAACCCTTACAAAACGAGGAACTTTGCGTATCGGATACGTTGACATTTTATTATTTTAATAATTTTTATTAAAATTATTTTTATTAACTAATTAACCGTTGTTTATATTAATAAATTTTTATAAACTAAAACTAATAAATTAATTTTTACTTAAAAATATCTTTATTCGATTAAACTTCAATTTTATTATATCAATTTTTACGACGATTTAATATCGGTTAAATTTTAAACATTAAACTTCTTATTTCACTGGTTTCACTGTAGTCCGATTTTTAGACCAATAATATGAATTATACATTAAATACCATCCATATAAATAAACTACAAATTTAGCTGAGATATATCTATCAGACCCAGAATTGAAGATCGTATGGCCTAAGCACTGAACACTATCTAGAGAAGGAATAAAGCATTTGGTTAAGTCACTTTCGTCTTGGAGCTCTTGTTAGAACCTCAACCATTAAGCCATTGCTTGGCCCTGACATGTAACTTTCTGTGCTTTTGTATAATAATGTATGAAAGGCATTTGGGGCAGTGCTTCAACTACAATTAGAATTATTGGTTAGGTCCAACTCCAAAAGAAGCTGCCTCAAGTGGGTGAGTTTCACTTTCTGAGGTGGGAGTATCTCTGTCTAGGGATTTTGACTTTGAACTTTCTGTATAGTATTCTGCAATCTTGAGGTCTTCGTTGGTGGATCGGACACACATGCATTAGTGTTAAACACTTCCCCTCTTTAATACCATCCCATTATGACCAGTCTAGAGTGCACTCAATTCAAACTTGACTTATCAATTCCAAGTTAAATTGAGTTTACTTAACTTTGAGTTGAATTGATTCGCTAACTTTGACTTAAACTGAATTGAGTTACTTTGAATCGAGCATTCTTATTAAATAGTTATTCAATTTTTATATTGCAAAAAAGTGGACCAGATTTGAGCCAATTTGTACTCTTTTTTGGTCAGTTCAAAATTTTTACGGTTAAAGAATGATTTAAAAACTTAATGGACTGACCAAATATTTAGTTCGATTTTCAATTTTTTGATTTGATTTACTTTAATAATTTTTGTTGTTAAAAAATGATCAGTTTATTAATTAATCTATCGATTTTTATAAATTAATAAGTTCTTATAAACCAAAATAAATCAATTAATTTTTATTTAAAAATATATTTTTCAATTAAACTTCAAATTGTTTAACGAGTAAGAAAATCACTTTCAATCATATTTCAAATTCTTTAATTTTATTTAATCTTTAGTTAGTTCTATAATAATTAAATATTGGTTGAATTTTTTAAACTTCAAATCTCTTGTCTTATCGGTTTAACTTTTGGTCTAGTTTTTAAACTTTTAGTAAATATTTCTTCAACCTCTGCACCAAAAAAGAGTTCAACCCCAAAATTAATTACAATATGATATTGTAAGTATGTTAACTCTTTTCTTAATAACATAGTCCTTTTGTTTGAGTGAAACATCAAGTAAAATACATTTGGTCTTGGGTTAGGCTAGAATATGGATCCAAGATTAGAGGCTTTGGCAGATAACAAGAATAGCTTCTAGTTTTAAGTCTTCCTTTTAGCCCACAGGCCTTTTTAAAGTGAATGATATGAGATTAGTCTAATTTGACCAACTATTTAAGACCAATAAAATTTGATAAATTTTTAATTTTAATTTTCTAAAAATTAGACTAAAAGTTAAATCGGTAAGATAAAAGGTTTAAGGTTTAAAAAGATCAATTGGTTAGACCATCGTAAAATCAACTAAAGCTTAAATAAAATTAAAGAATTTGAAATATGATTGAAAGGGATTATTCTTACCTATCGAAGAATTTGAAGTTTAATTAAAAAAAGATATTGTTAAATGAAAATTAATTTGTTTATTTTAGTTTATAAGAACTTATTAATTTACAGAAATTGATTGATTAATAAATTAATTGATTTTAAAAAACAACAGTTATTAAAATAAATTGAACAGAAAAAATTTGACAATTTAAGGTTTTTACAATAGAATAAGCCGAGTTGGTTGGATTTTTTAATTATTACCTAAAATTAATAAATCAAATTAGGTAAACCTCTAAATTGATGCAATAATCTAAAAATCACGCCAACCGGGTACTCCGCATTAGGCAAGTCTTGTACGACATGGTCGATCGAGAGAGCGTAAGTAGGGAGATTCGAACATAAGATCTTTTGGCCCCATGCTCTCCACTCTACCAACTCGACCACGAGTTCAATATTTTCTTAAATTTGTCAATGTGGTATGTCACGCTTGTATTTTTGTTAACATAATTAATATAAATTATTTAAATTAAGAAAATGATTTATATTAGAAACTTAAATTAAGAAAACATAAACTTACTCGATTAAGATATTGAGAATAATAGAAAGACAAAAAAAAAAAAATCAAAAGCCCTAACTATAACCCAATTGGACTAACCAGAAACATATACTAGTTGGATATGGTATTAACTTGTGTTTCAACCTCCGAATTCACTATGCTGATCCCATGTCTGAAACGACTTGCCTGAAATGAAGCTGAGGTCTTTTAGGGTCCTGCTAGATTTTACAGGACCTTGAATGCCTTTCAAGCTTGGAGACCTTTGTTGGTATGCGTTTAGCTTCCCTGACCTCAGCATTTCAAAGGCTGAGACCCTATTCTTAGATGGTGAATAGCTATCAGAGTATGCATCAAATCCACCTGTTCTTAGCTTTGGTGAGCTCATGGATCTTGCTTTTGCTTTGGCAGATTCAGTCACTGCCATGTAAGTTGGGAGAGGAGAGCTTGGAAAGCAATTTTCTTCTCCAACTGAACTCTGCTTTCTATGAAATGATCTTCTCGGAGCTGTCATTGTTGAATCCAATCCTAGTTTAAGCTGATTCCCTCTAGATTCCACTCTATGCTTTGAATCTGAAGCTAAAATGGAGTCCAAATACTCAAGTTCTCTACTTTCAGCAACTCGAGTGTCCACCCACTGATCTAACCAGTGCTTCCATCTTCCGTTGTTGCGTTCTGTTTCTGCAGAACTCTGAAACAACTTCTATTGTAAGCTCTGTGAAAATTTCCAATTCCAATTCCACAAATGAAGTGAAAGGTGAGAAAGATGGAGATATGTTACTTGATGACTGAAAGAGCACTCTCTTGTACGCTCTCTCTTCGTTACAGCTTCTTTCTTGCTTAGAAACAGAGCATCTGCTTCTTCTTTCGTCAAAACACTCCTATCCCAAAGCTTTTGACTGTTCATGTCCATCTGAAAACACAATCATTTCATGAATTTTGATAAACAGAAACACAGGAACGATTAGAAGAGATCTTGGGTATGAAACATTTGCCTTTATTATATCGTCATTAGATTTTGTGACTCTTCATTCTCATCGAACTTCCAAGTTCCTGTGAACGGTTGGTGTCTCCTTGCACCGAACCGTGTCTGAATATTAACAAGGGATTCCAGGCACTTCAGAGTAGTGATAGCTTGACGTCTCACATTTCGACCTCTAACGATAGCCTGAAGCTTGACTATACCCCTCAATGCCCGTGACGCTTTTCTTGCCTACAAAATTTCCAAGGAATACCTGTCAGGTTATCCTGAAAGTTTCTCCGATCATCAAGATTGATCAAAGTTAACAGAGAAAAGATTCAAACCCAGATAAGAAAAGCTACTTAATTCTTACAAGGTAACCCCGGAACGCAGCTTGAATTTTAAGAGCAGAAAATTCTTGAATTTGAATCTCCCTCTGAAGTAGATGAGTACAGGAGGAAGAGGAGGAGCAGCTAACAGCTTGCTTTCTAATGGCAGAGCGTTCTATTTCATTGCCGTATTGGCAGACAGATCGAGGAAGTCCGGTGAGCAGAACAACCTCCGCCGCAGCCTGAGCAGCCACAACGGCTGCTTCAGCGGCAGCAGCTGTGGCGAGAGCGACATTTAAAGCATGCTTGCTCTGCTCTTCCTGTGCTTCTCGTAGTTCTGTTATTTGTCTTGGAGGTGATGGTGGTTCAATTGCAGCTAGGTTGCTCTTCTTTTTGAATCTTCCAAAAAATAACCATGTTCTTCTCTTAGTATGTACCTTTTCTGTTTTTGGTTGCTTGTCAGAGACAAACAACTTCTTCACAAGATCGAACCAGCTCTTCATACCCATTAAAACACCATTACTGAGTCGAGAATATCCAACGACTGATAAAGGACATTCATGACTCTGCAAACTTCACAGAGTTGGATGAAAATCCTGACATGGGAATCAGTGTGCTTTAGTCAAAAACACAGTTTCTGCAAAAAAAGGTTAAGACCCATGTTCATGGAGAGAACCTATGCTTTATGAATTATTAGAAGAGTCTTTCTGGGGCTTCATGGGACCTTTCATCTCTTTTCTTCCAAACTTCCATGTTCCTCAAATATAGTAGACATTGTTCGGTCTGAAATTATCATGGTACCCTTATCTCAGTTGTCATGTTGCTAAGCAAATTTACCATAGGAGCCCACTTTGTATATCATGACTAGCTATGCATCATTTCACTTGCAAGTTTGCATAAGTTGGGAATAGCAATAGGTTGACTTGGGTAAAGCTACTCTGTTCTAGTTCACTCTGATCATCTAAAATGACATCTTCATTTGGCCAAAGTTAGGTTTGAACCTTTAATAATTTTCGAGTTGGATTTGAGTCTAACACATTGCCAACACTAATCTTCAGTAATTCAATCCATTTTTAAAGGGTTTATGATATAAATTCTCATTCAAAATGAGAGCACGCTTGCACATAATGGAGAAGATAGAGAGAAAGAGAGGATGCCATTATTGAGTGGCAGCGAGGAAGGTGTGAACATGCTATTAATGAGTGATGTGTAGAGAAAATTCAAGACAACGTGCATTGAGAGCCAGCTACTGAGGGCCCTGCAATAGAAATTACTATAATTCCTCTCATCATTTCGATGGACATTTTATCAAAATTTTCTTCTTTATTAGGTAGAGTCAAAAAAAAAAATTATAACAAATCAGAAATATTTGGTTTTTTTTAGAAACGAAATAACCCGCAGTCGCTATCTTTTGGATACGCAATGGATAAATCTCAAGATTAATGCAATAGCCTGCAAATCACGCCAATCGGGTATTTCATACTAGACAAGCCCTGTACGATAGGCACGATCGAGAGAGTGTAAGTCAGGAGATTCGAACGCAGGACATTTTGACCTTATACCCCCCACTCAATCAACTCGACCATCCCTTAAATTTAAATTAATTTAAAATTTAAACACGTTTAAAAATTTTGACCCGATCTATTAGGCAAGAATTGTAATTTATTAATCTTCGTTCGAATCATTTCATTAAGAATATAGAGATAGGGTAATTATATTTCAATCAAGCCTTTACATAAGATACTCTTAAATTTGTCTTAAATTTGATTTTTTTAATTTGACCATGATCCGATTAAATCACTTTTTATTTGTTGATTTCAAACTCGACCCTTATAGTTATCCTTAATATTTTGATAATGCAGTACTTCACTTTTAATTATTTAACCTAAGCAGTTTTTTAGTCTAATTACTTTCTTATAATAACTAGTTTGATTTATTCTTATACTTATTCTTTTCAGTTTATGTATTTATTTACTTATTTTATTTTTTATTATTTTACATTACATGTGAATATATCATAAACAATATTTCTATTAAGTAGGGATAAGTTTACTTACAATTAAATTTTTCTAGACTCAATTGTTGTTGTTGTAGTCTGACCTTTGTTGCTATCTCTAATCTCCACCGTTTCATGCCAAGGCAGCCATGTTCTGAGGTCATCGTTGAAGGGGTATTTGGTCAGCATCTCCACTTCTAATATGGCTTCAGAGCATGTGAAGTGTCACTGTTTTAATAGTTCCCAACTAGTTGGTGTTCAGTGTCTGAATACTTGAAAAGCATCAGCCTGCTTGTTGCTCTGCACAGAGGACTGAAGAGAGCAAAAGAGCCAGGAATAATTAAAGGTTACAGTGGCACTTTAGAGGACCAGTTTCTGACAAGCTCTCCACTTCAACTAACTCTTTTTTTTTTACATTAGATATTCCAATTTAACTATACTAATCCTAAATTTCTAAAACTCTACCCAAAAAGTTCTAAAAGATGTAAATCGGCTTCAGAGCACGTGAACTGTCACTGTTTTAATAGTTCCCAACTAGTTGGTGTTCAGTGTCTGAATACTTAAAAAGCATCAGCCTGCTTGTGCTCCGTATAGAGGACTGAAGAGAGCAAAAGAGCCAGGAATAATTAAAGGTTACAGTGGCACTCCAGAGGACCAGTTTCTGACAAGCTCTACACTTCAACCAGCTCTTTTTTTATTAATTATGTATCTCAATTTAATCGAACTAATCTTAACTTCTTAAGACTTTACTATAAGAGTTTTAAAGGATATAAATTTGAAATTCCAAGATTTCTCAAATTTTTACGTAGCTTGTACACTTCTGCGTACAAGGAATCATCACATACTTGATTGGTCAACTGTTGATTGATCGCTAGCCTTGCTCAGCATCAGGTTCTCAGCAACCTTCAGGTTCTTTAGTAGTTTTAACTCCCACACTGTTACTGGAAACGAAAAGTCCGTAATTAATCCGATCAAGGAGCTTTATCTAGGGGCTAGAGAATTATCAATAGAAAAACTTCTCATTTCTCCTCCTTTTATATGACTCGAACTCAAGACCTCTTGAAACGGAAAGCCTTAAGTAAGGAGTTTACACCATTTAGGTGATTCCTCGTTGTCACCTTCAACTAACTTTGTTTATAACCAGTGGATTGGCTGCAGTTAGGAAGTAACAGGGTCGGGGTCGGGGTCTGGGTCTCCAATACTTGTTTTTATGAATCAGTGAATTAAGATTAAAATGATATTGTTTTATTTAAGTTGTTTACCATACAAGGGAACTCTGCCAAACTTTCATCTTGTATGGCCTGAACTACCCATCCCTAACAAAAATTGACACATAACATCCTCTCTGCTTAGATCTGACAGGGAAGAATCAAGTGAAAATTTACACTACAACTATGGTCCTGCGTGATCTTCACTTCTTCCCTGTTTCTTCTGTGTTGAAGCAAAATGTGGCCTAAACGACTCAACCGGGAGGGAGAAAGCAAAATGTGGCCTGAATTACTCAACCAGGAAGGAGAAGGCAAACTGTGGCCAGAAGGGTTCAATCAGGAAGGAGAAGGATATGTGTGGATGGTGGAGATAGTGGTGGATAACAGTTTCATGAGTTTACCTTGACATAAAACTCCATGACTTTTCTAGTAATCCTATGTTGATCTTACCGTCTACCCATCGTTTTGGAGGGTAGAGGTTAAGGACCAACAGCTTTTGTAGAGTTAATGCCAACAGTTGAAGCAAGGAACTTGTCATCTGGAAGTGTAGCTTCAGCAGATGCAATGACAGAGCTGAAGACAGCAGACTCTCGTAGTTCCTGTAATATAACCTGGAAGACACAATGTAGCAACCTATGAGAAACAATAATAAGTTACTCAAAATCAAGCAAATTGAGAAAATCCCAGGACTAGAAGAATACCATCAGCAGGTTTGAATGCAGATCCAGTACTAGGAATTTCCAAACTAATCATGCTATCGGTAGTAATTAATATTAAAATACCAAAAATAATATAAAAATATATTAGTACAATTCATTTAAAATAATTTTTTTACTTAAGACCACTAGAAATCACTAACTCTCAGCCATATCTGACTATTTCCTTACCATCTTTGGCAAAAAACATTCACTACCCAAGTGAGTTCCAAAGGTATTCACTTTGCTTACCATGGGAGAATATATCCGAGTTAAAATGCCTTTCCTCGTAAGT
Organism: Erythroxylum flavicans; assembly: GCA_027576715.1. NCBI lineage: Eukaryota > Viridiplantae > Streptophyta > Magnoliopsida > Malpighiales > Erythroxylaceae > Erythroxylum > Erythroxylum flavicans. The sequence continues at coordinate 86,847 of JANZXP010000195.1, read as the reverse complement.
TTCAATTTCAGTTCTTTGTCACCCCACACGACATGTTCACGGTACCTTGAAACCAAATCACAAGATGCCACCATTATTTTAGTGTGGCTTCTACCTACTTCATATTTCGGGATCACGAGGCTACCGAAGTTACTGGACTTTGGAAGGTCATCTGGCACTGACCTGGGCCACAACGAATTCGGTCCTTCCTCTGGCTCCCCGCACAAGATAGGTTATTGACTAACTAACAGAGAGTTCGTTGGCATCTCACGATGGAGGGGTCTTGCTCTCATTGCGGCTTCGAAGAATCCTCTCTTCATTCGACTCGAGACTGCATCAGAGCTCGACAAGTGTGGAACTCATTTCCGACGCATATTGTTAATTCCGACTTCTTCACTCTACCACCCCACCAATGGCTCCATACTAATCTCCACGGCCACAGACGAGTGTACAACCGAGAGTGGTCAACTATTTTTGGCACGACTTGTTGGTTATTATGGGCTTGGCGTAATGGGTCCCTTTTTGATATTCATTTTATTTGGCCATCCTCACCTATTTCTGTTATTTTGTCTCATGCAGATCAGATCCACCAGTCCACCATTTGGCAAAGCAGCTTTATAACCGGACAGCCCCAATGCCACATGCAACTCATAGGATGGAGCACACCTCCACTCGAGTGGGTCAAGTTGAATACAGATGGAGCTTGCGATCGTTCCTCCTCCTCGGCTTCAGCTGGTGGCCTCCTCAGAGACAGTTCTGGCATTTGGCTTGGCGGGTTTATCCAAAATCTTGGCTGGTGTTCTTCGGTGTCTGCGAAACTTTGGGGAGTGTTTACAGGACTCACGCTCGCGTAGACTCTAGGGTATCGTCGGATTGAACTGGAAGTCGACTCGGCTGTGGCCATCCAACTCCTCTCTTCCTCGGCCAGCAGATCCTTGATCCATAATCCCATTGTTCAAGGGATTCACGAATTGTTATCGCGGAACTGGATGGTGGTCCATCGTCATATCTACCGTGAAAGGAATCGCTGCGCGGACTGACTAACAAAATATGTTGCACATTTTGTGATTGACACTACTTATTTTGATCTTCCACCCATTGAGTGTCATGTACTCCTCCTAGAAAATATGTCGGGAATTTACTTCCCGAAATACGTCGTATAATCGGTTTCTTTTTCCCTCTTATATACAAAAAAAGACTCATGTCACCCACTGTGCCCATTTTGGGTACGGTAAATAAGACAAAAAGAACAATTACAAGGCTATTTCGGCAATTCAATCAATAAAGACGAAGAAAAGGGAGGAGTCGTGTCGTGGTGGCCCGTGAAAACCCTAAACCGGCTCACACGGCGCCGGGTTGCAGCAAACGACAGGCAACACGGCCTGTGGACTGGATGCCACGTGGCATCCTAACTGATATTATAGCTGAAGCCCCCAGCTGACGTGTACTCGTAACCGCAGCCTCCATATTATATAAATGACACTCACTCTCCCCCGTTTCCCTCTCTCTCTCTCTTTTCTTCTCTTTCGTTCTCATCCATTTCTCTCTCTCGCTTTAACCGGTAAAATTACTTGAATTCGGATCTGCAACCGAACAGGCGCTCCATTTTTGTGGTCGCTGAATCGTCTCTATCGTCCGTTTTGTTCGCCCCCTCGGTTCGGATCTCCGTAGTCCGATTGGAGATCCGTTGCTCTTTTACCTGTCTTGGCTCGGATCCGGGCCAAGCACAGAAGTTTCGATATCGGAATTTTTGGATTCAGCCTACAGGTTTTTTATTTCTCGAATCTTCTGGTACGTGTTCTGTTTGATTTCTAGATGATGGTGAACTTTTTGACTTTGTTTGACGATTCTAGAGAATTTAGAATGGAACTTTCTTTTCCCATTGCCTTCATAAATTTACTGACTGCTTGTTTATATGTTTAAATTTGAAGAGAAATGGAAGTTATACTTGGTTCCGTCTAGCATTTTCTTTTTAAATTGGTTATCTTGTTAAGATAAGCCTAATGATTCAATGATTGGTGTCTAGAATTTAGTGATTAAGATTGGAACAAAGTGTAAATGGCGTCGAGTGAGGGATTTCTGACCGATGAGCAGAGGGAAATGTTGAAAATAGCAAGCTTGAATGTGGAGAACTTGTCTTCTTCTCCGAAGAGTTTATCATCATCACCCAAAACCCCATCGGCATTGCTCTCTGCGAGGACACCTAGCGCAGGGATTACCTCACCGAGGAATATGCGTCGGTCACATTCTGGAAAGTTTGTGCGTGTCAAAAAGGGTGAGTCTGCTTGAATGCCCACCGTGATTTTATAGATAGATTTGTGAAGATTTTGTTTTAGGAGGTTGTCTGTGGTGGGTTTATATCTTGCATTTTGAAATGAGATTCATTGCTGTTGTATGATGATAGATAGGTTTCTGTCAACTTTGGTTTTCATGTTTTGTGTGATTGGTTCACACGTTTATGCTTGAAGAGCTAGTGGCAGGGTTTTACTTCTCTAGAAATTGTTTGAATATAGGGTTTCCTCCTGTGCAAGCTACATCCTATGAAGGAAAAAAAAGTAAATTACCTTTTTCTCTATAATGAGGTGATAATTCTGTTTGATCTAGGGACTTGCTTTTTATAAATTCATTACCAGATATTGGTGACTGTATGACACTATCAAAAGCAAAATTGTGCATTTTCATTCAAATTTCTGCCGGTTGTGTGGCCAATCATTGATTCCTGTTTTCTTTTCCTTTTGCATGCATTGTGTAATATGTAAAGGACTGATAGTGATATGTATAAAAGCATTTCCATTTTCTTTATGCTTACTAGTTGTCGTATTTATTAATGTGGCAGATGGTGCTGGTGGTAAGGGCACATGGGGGAAACTACTGGATACCGATGGTGGTTCCCATATTGATAGGAATGATCCTAACTACGACAGTGGAGAGGTAATTGCACTTTTTGACTATTTTCCTTCTGAGTCTTGTCTCTTAGGCTGTGCATAACGGTTATTGCGGATTTGGATCATGTTTTGTTTCTTCTATTGCCACCCTTTTCGGTTTACACGTGGTATTTGATCTTACTTTCATTTATTTCTTCTTAGCCTCTCTCTCTCTCACTTGTTAGGAACCGTATCAGCTTGTTGGGACAACCATCTCAGACCCCCTAGACGAGTACAAAAAGGCTATTGTTTCCATAATAGAGGAGTACTTCAGTAATGGTGATGTGGAAGTTGCAGCATCAGACCTTAGAGAACTTGGTTCTAGTGTGTATCAGCCTTACCTTATTAAGCGCCTTGTTTCCATGGCTATGGACAGGCATGATAAGGAGAAGGAAATGGCTTCCGTATTATTATCCGCACTTTATGCAGACGTTATAAGCCCATCCCAGATTAGAGATGGGTTTGTCATGCTTCTAGAGTCTGCTGATGATCTGGCAGTAGACATACTGGACGCAGTTCACATCCTTGCATTATTTATAGCCCGTGCTGTGGTTGATGAGATCCTACCTCCTGCTTTTCTCACCAGAGCAAAGAAGACCATTCCAGAATCATCTAAAGGATTTGAGGTCCTCCAAACTGCTGAGAAGAGCTATCTCTCAGCCCCACATCATGCGGAACTTGTGGAAAGGAAGTGGGGTGGTAGCACTCACATCACTGTTGAGGAAGTAAAGAAAAAAATTGCTGATTTATTGAGGGAGTATGTGGAGAATGGTGATGCTTTTGAGGCTTGCAGGTGTATCAGGGAATTAGGAGTTTCATTCTTTCATCATGAGGTTGTCAAAAGAGCTCTGGTTCTTGCCATGGAGATTCAAACCGCTGAACCACTTGTGCTGAAGCTGCTGAAGGAAGCTTCTGAGGAAGGCCTGATCAGCTCCAGTCAGATGGTGAAGGGTTTTGCTAGATTCGCTGAGAGCCTGGATGACCTTGCTCTTGACGTGCCATCTGCAAAAGCTTTGTTCCACTCAATCGTTCCCAGGGCTGTCGCTGATGGTTGGCTTGATCAGTCATTCTTGAAATCCTCTGGTGAGGATGTACAAAGTCTAGGTGAGGATGAAAAGTTGAGGAAGTATAAGGAGGAGTCTGTTGCAATAATCCATGAGGTGAAGCTGAATATGAACCTGAACCTGAACCTGGTGTTGAACTATTGGTAGTTGATAATTATTAAGCAAATCATACCA
>JANZXP010000195.1:64363-77113 GCA_027576715.1 Erythroxylum flavicans | reverse complement strand
CCGAAAAGCTATCTTGGGAATGTCATCTTCATTCATGCGTATTTGATGGTACCCTGTCCGTAGATCGATTTTGGAGAAATATGTGGCTCCAAACAACTCATCCAAAAATTCTTCAATCACAAGTATGGGAAATTTATCCGGTATTGTGGCTTTATTCAAAGCTTGATAATCGACACAAAATTGCCAACTCCCATCTTTCTTCTTCACAAGAATCACCAGACTTGAAAACGGACTTTTGCTAGGTCTGATAACCCAGAGAAGCTAGCATTTCCGAAACCTATTTCCCAATCTCATTTTTTTGTAGATGAGGGTAGCGATAAGGTCTCACATTTATCGGATCAACCCCGGCCTTAATCGGGATTTTATGATCAACTGGTCTGTTGGGTGGAAGCTCTTTTGGGTGTGAAAAAACTGGCTGAAATTCTGCCAACACTTGCTGTAATTGCTGCGGTTGATGATGGTCAAGTTTTTCTCCTATTTGGCCGATCCAGCTGTCATTCTTCTCTTGTTTTTCAGAACTAAAAATTACCATAAGCGCAATCTCAATTTCAGTAGTCTTCCTTAATGTCTTGCTGGAAATTAAAGATCTTGAAAGATTTGAATCCCCTTTAACAGTGACTGTTGATCCCAAATACAAAAAATTCATGGAAAGATCTTTCCAATTGTGTTGTACCTCCCCTAACCAGGTCAATTACGCCATTCCCAAAATAATATCCACTCCTCCTAACTCAAAAAGAAAAAAATCTCCTGAATAAACATAACCTTGTATTTCCAGATTTAAGCCCTCGCAGCAACCTTGAGAGTCTTGTTTTTTACCATTTCCCATCCTCACTCCGAAACTCGCAGTGGGCTGCACTTTCCAGCCTTGTTTCAACGCCAACTTTTTCGATATGAAGTTGCGACTTACCCCACTGTCAACCAATACCAAAACAGGAGTTCCATCTATCTTTCCCCAAAGCTTCATGGTCTTGGGTTGTGTCCATCCTTCGGCAGAAAATTGTGAAAGTTCCATCCAGTCACACTGAACTTCTTCAGCAACCTCCTTTGATATTACCTTGGGACTCGAACTTTCACTGAATTCTATCGCTAACACCCTTTGCACGGCAGTCTTACTTAGGTCCGCTTAAGCAAGACTTAGCCCTCAGCGTCCCTCGAAGTGTTTCGCTCGCACACTTGAAGAAACAATGCTTAAGAATCAAAAAATTTCTCCGCTCGAGCCACCCAACCTAACGGATCTGTTCCGTCAAAAATGGGTAGTTTGACTTTCTTGACCCACGAACGACTATCGTTGTCCTTCTCGCCTTCAACATCCTCCTCTTCGCTGGCCTCCAAGGACGCTTTGCCACTCGACCCTTGTCGTTGCATCAAGTGAGTCAAGATGGCCTCCAAACGTCCCATGCCGTTCTTGACTTCCGTCAAGTGTGTGACTTGCTCCCCCATGGTTTTCTCAATTCTGGCAACAGAGTCTTCCAACTTTCCCACACGTGCCTCCATCGATCCGACAGGTCGGACCAAATTGTTGGGTAACTATGTAAGATAATAAGCGGGAGTGTGAAACAATGCAAATAGAGAACAGTAGCTCTGTATTATTTAGAAACAAGAAGGCGGAACCTTCTTCACAAGGTGAACCCCTTTACAACCTCCGGAGAACTTCCGAGAGTTATTACTAATCTCAAAAACTATCCCCTTATTCCATAGACTATTATTTTATATCTACTTATCCTAACAAACTACTAAGGAATAGCTATCTCCTACTAACAACCTGAATCCCTAAAATATATCAATATCTAACTACTACTTTCAGCCTATCTTCTTCTTCAGTGTATAAACTAACCACTCTCCTCCTTTGTGACCATTATTCCTAACACCTAGTGTTTAACATATACGGAGGAATGTGACAGGTACTAGCCGAGAGTCCTATCCGTATATTGATTAAGCTAAAGCCCCAGTTGCACCAAAAGAATTATATTCTCTGTTAGTCCCACATTTAGGTGAAGCACAACAAATTTCAAGTTTCAAGACCCAACAAAAGCAGAAAAGTTACATCAGTCGACATCCCTGCACCTCCAGAAGCAAGTCAGATTCCTGTAAACAAAGAGCAAGTGGAAGGGTATTGGAGTTTAAGATAATCATTCCATTCACCAACCCTTATCTCCCAACTGATCTACCCAGCAATGTGATGAGTTCCGACCTCGAAGGCCCAATCCTTCGTCTTACGGAATGAATATGACTTGGCTACAAGGGAAACAAAGCGCCCAAGAGATCGGGATTCTTAGAGCATTTTTGGCAGTATCATCCAATAACATTCTGGATAAAGTGCGGCTAAAGAACAAAAACGTGAAGGGCATGTTCTGGACAGTTGGAACTGTGTTTATGACCTCAAGTCAGTCACAGATAACCACTCATAAACAGCAACCCAAGATCCAAAAGCACAAATCTTTACTGAAGTAGATTTTACAGAACTGCATAAGGTACAAAATAACTTCAAACATCATCCTTTTTTTATGTGAGCATCGGAAAGTTAAACTCCAATTTGTCTCCATCAAAATACTGAAAATTTTCCATTAATTCCTCGGGAAAAAATGAATTCAAAAACTGATAATTAGCAAGTTTCCTAGAAGATTCCCATCCTATACCTCTTAAGCCCCAATATGATGGCCCTAAATGAAAGATTGCAACTGTAACAGCAGCTGTACCCTGCAACCTTTATGAACTGTAATGTTCTAAATTCGATAAACATGAATCCAACTAAATATTATATAGATATAGACAAACTCATCCCGTAACCAAACAGTAATGGGCAAATTAGAAATATAACATACCCATGCAAGTAAAGCCTCAAACACAGTTCCAACTGTCCAGAAAGTTGTAAAGATAACCATCCACTTGCCTCTATGTGAAGCAGGAATAAACTCAAGAAACCAGGATAGAAATACATGTCCGCCACCCAGGCCAATGCCAGCAACGAAACGAAGGATCAATAAAGATGAATAAGCCGGTGAGAAAGCACTTAATAAACCAACTCCACTGGTAATCATGGTTATATAGAAAAAGGCTTTCCTGAAGAATAAAATGAAAGCACGGAGTTAGTAAGTTGATCCAGAAGAAGTAAGATATCATAACGCCCCATATTACAATGACCATAACAGAGACAGAAAGCTATATCTTGAGCAAGAAGAAACCTAGAAGTAAAGTGATTGTAAGTATGACATAGCAATTACAAGTGATGAACTATGAAGTAAAAGCGGGGAGAGAGATTTGCCTTCTTCCGTAGTTATCTGATATAAGACCCCAAGAATAGGCTCCAATCAGCTCACCAGCAAAAACAACTGTTGTCAAGAGGGTCTCTTGAACCGAGGATAGCCCCCACTGCGACTTAACCGCAGGGCCTACAAATGAAAGAATCATGATTTCCATGGCTTCAGTAAACCAGCCAAATCCAGCATAGAAAAGCACCATAGTTTGGAACTTTCCAAATCCCACAGCAGAAAGCCCTTCCTCCAGTGTGTAGACCAAGCCTTCAGCTTCCATCTGTTCAATAATTTGAGAAGTTGAAAACAGAGAGAAAGCAAGAATAATTAATTGGTTTTGTAAGCACAGGAAATTGAAAAAACTGTTACTTTTTGAGCAGCAACAGAAATTCCGTGCTATAATAGCAAAATTTGATCTTTGATGAATGACAAGAAGGACGAGTAATTGATTGGCGTTTTGACGAATACGAATGTTGGTGGTCTGAACAGTACATTGCTTCCTCCTCTTCTCTTCTGCTTGGTTTTTTTTTTTAATTATTTCTTTCAACATCAGCATGGCTATTGGCTACTAATCCTACCAAATCCTTAGATTATTAATAATGTCAATGATTTGGTTTCATTGATTTAGATCAAAGTATCCCAATGCAATATTTGTGTTCCAATTTCCGATTTAAGATCAACCGTCTCATCGTCATCATCATCTCTTAGTTTCCTGGGAAAGGAAAATAAAACCGATAACTTATCCTTCCACTGTGGTGTGACTTTCCACTTCTAATTCCAGCTAAAACATTTGCTTCTTTTTTTTGTCTTTTCATACATTGTAGATGAGTTCTGTTCTCCTGATATCATCAATAAAATTTGGTTAAAATCTAATTTGAACTATAAAATTAAACCCGAAGAGAAGTTTGCGTGATTAGATAGACGCCGTCAGATAAAATAATTTTTTTAATTAAAAAATTTGCATTTTGAATTAAAAGATAGAAGTACTTAAACGCACCGTATCAACCGAATTTAAAGTACATACCAAGTATTGAACGCTCAGTCAGTAAAACGTAAAATAACAGCAAATTAAATTAAACACAAACACAATAGTAGCAAAAAAGCAACAGATACAGACCCCAGCATGTAGCATCTCATCAACCGAGGTCTCCACCACTTCTGGGTTGGCTGTGTCGTTGGCATCGCTAACATTGGCAGTGAAGACAGAGAGCCTAGACAAGTTGTTGGCACTTTTGAAATGGGCAGTAACTGGTGTAGGAGCTTTTATAATAGAAGAATGGGCGTAGGCGAAGAAGAGACTAGAGAAAGAAGGTACTCTGACTGACGCAGTTAACATTTGCATGGTTTTGGTGGGTTTTTGAGGAAAATGGCTGAGAAAGTGAGGGTGTACGTCAATGGTTTCCATTTCCAACGGAAGCCAAGAAGCTTTTGGATCAGAGAAGATGGTTGTGAAGAAGGCAAGTATTCCAAGTGTCACTTCTTTGACCACAAATAGAAGACGACGGTCGTGCCCATTCCATTTCCTACCGGCTTTAAATTTACAAACTTTGCTTTCATTTCATCTAATTTTGTTAGTTTATATTTATTTTTTTTATAAATATAAAAAAGAATTAATGTTTTTTTAATTTGATAAAATTCAAGTTCTTTACATTTGTCGGTGAAAATGCGGTCCTTAAATCTTTCTAAATTTTTCTTTTTTTTGGGGGCAAATGTCAAAATAGTAATATAAATTTGTGAACCCACTCTTAATTTTAATTTAGAATTTCATATCCACTTTTTTTTTTAATTTAGAATATCCCATAAATCCCACTTATTATTGAATCATGCATCATTTAATTTAATTGATTTGACAGAACTTTGTCAAATTGAACAATTTGTAAATTTTATGGTTCAACTTGAACGATTCAAAATATTAAAATTTATCATTACTTAAAATGTTTTTTTTTTTGCCCATAAAACAAGAAGCAGTAGCTTCCTTTATTTCTCGGGGGAATCAGGTATTTCTTTGAGATGAAAAGGGCATAACCTATGTGCTATGCTATGCTAATGCTATTACATCAGATATCTCCATTTACAACTTCATATTTTCTACTAAATTATCTCCACATTGTATTCACTTTCGTCTTTAACCAGACAAGCAACTCCATTCAATATTAAGCTAAACAGCAACTGCAAATGCTAATTGAAACTAGTTGTCTTGTGACTTGCAAGGAATATGTGAAAGTGGAACTTTCATAGCCTAATTCCCTGTTCCTGTTTCGAGTGAAAAGAATCAACATCTTACCCCCCGCACCGCAAGCAAATAAAAATAAGCCATGACTGACCATCTTCAAAGAGTCAAGTGCCCTATCTGATAAATGCATCTGGGGGTGCTTCTTTGGGAATCTGGTAAGAAAAGGAAAATGCAACGATTATGAGACAAGTACTCAAGGTCCAGAGTCTCTATATCAGCCAAGAAATAAAATATTTATTCCTTTATAGAATCAAAAGAGTTCATATTTGACACTGTGCTTCTAATTGGTAGATGTCTCGTACAAACTTTTTACTCTGTATGCAGAATCAAAATGCAAATCCCTTGAGAAACAAGCACATATGAAATCCTTTACCTCTCCTGGAATCCAGTTCTCCTTCAACCAAATACTATCATCCCCTGAGATATTCTCTCTTTTCTGTTCATGTCTGTACGATCAGAAAGCGTAAACCGACATTAACAATACTTGCATAATTTGTTCTATCATAAATTCAGATTACTATCCAGTACATCCCATGTTGAATATCCAACATAAATACCAGTAAAGATAAAAGGTTACTGAATTGAACACGATCAGTAGGAAAAAGCTAAAATGTTAAATTGAACGAGGATCAAGGCAATCAGACTATAGAAAATTATGACCGGTGAAATTGAGTATATCTCAAAACGGAAAAGGAAAAAACATATCAAGAAGAGTTGTCAAGACAATCAGTTCAAATGCTAAGCAAATAAACTCAAACATATTACTGAGACTCCCATAATAATGAACCACATATTCGTCTTACAAACAAAGTGAATTCAGTGTTTGGGACCAAATTTCAAAGTCTTGAACTCTATCACATTTTGTCCACCTAGCATGACAGCAGCCACAAACTTACTGTAACTGTGTGTTTCTATCTGCTTGCCCAACTGGATTAGGATCCATATTAGTCCCATCACTAAAGAGGTGATGCTGAATACTCAATGGTGGTGTGTTTTGCATCTGAATTGCTGAAGAAGAAAATGATTTGCCTTGATCACCAATTATACCACTACTGCTGAAGCCTGCTTTTTCCGAAAAAGAAATTCCAAAGTCCTGTTAGGGATTATGCAATTGATAAACCCTACCTCAAGTGATAATAGGAGATAATGTCAAATGTACATAAATATAGAATTTTGAAAAATAAAATCATTTACACTATACCAGCATCTCCAGAAAGAAATTTATTTGTTCCAAAAGCATTTGCAGTCTGGCCAGAACTTTACAATGAAACTGGCTGCCCAAAAACATTAGGTGACAGAGAAGATCGCATGAAAAGAAGATCTCCCAAAATGTTATTGAAAAACCTAAGGATCAACCATGATAATATTCAAATATAGAAGCACTCTATAACAGGGGTCTACATCATTGGCTTCACGGAACTGAATGAACTCAGATATCCACGCTAAGCAGACTATCACCTGGAACCAAAAGCATTTGAAGTCTGGACAGAATTTGGTAGAAGAGTTGATTGGCCAAAAGCACTATTTGCTGGTGTAGAATGACTGAAAAAGTAAATCAAACCTTAAGATATCACAGAATTCTAAATGCATACTTATGAACAAGATTTATGAAAACAAAAGTAAAGGATGGGGAAAAAAATGCAAGTATTAGAAAGAAAGAAAAAAAGAATAAAACACTGCTCGCATCCTCCTTACCCAACATTAAGTTGCACATTTGATTGACTGAAATTGGAAAATGGAGTAGAGGCACTACTCTGACCAGCAGCTGTGGCTGCACCAGAAGTACCCACAGGAAATCGCATTGCACCATCAAGAGCAGATTTTGATGGAGCTACATATGGATTTCGAAGAAGGTTCTCAAACTCAATCAACTTGGAATTGAGTAAATTTCTTTCTCGCTCCACCTACATCAGGATGCCTTAGCGTGTGAAGAGCAGTTCTAATAGATAAGATAAACTATGGTTCCTAAACAGCATTCCAAATAACTTGAACTTTAAGCCACACAACGGATCTCTTAAGCAGTTATATCACAAGATAAGTGTATCATCTCTCGTAAAAACCATTGTCTAAGACTACTCACAGCAGATGTAAAATCTGCAAAATGTTTTGGTTTTATTTGTAAAATGTACAAGCAAAATCCAGGAAGTTCTATAACATATATTTGCTGCTGAGACATCCTGCCGTTAAATATTTTAAAGAACATATATGATGGCCTTACTTTTAAGAAGTTCTGATAAATTTGCAAGTAATGGAAAACGAATTTGAGAAAATTTCCAAGCAGTAACATAAACTGCACTCTAAATAGACAGGGAACACATCAGAGGACATATTCTTACAATTAATGGCAAGCTCAAGCCACGCCTAGCATCATCATATGCTACAGCCTGCAATTTTTCATAGCTAACATCTCCGGAAATGTCACAAGGACCACTACGTACCAAAAGGGAAAAGAAAAAAGGTAAATCCAATGTATCCTAACAAATGAAACTTGTTTGAAAATGATCAAGGATGTCCACTAAGAAACATAGTACCAGAACCGTATAAGATTTGAATGCTATCAAAGATTAAGATAAGATGACTCAGGTACAAAAAAATTTAAACAAGAAAGCAGTTCACTTATGATCGAAAACTATAAATGATTTTCCCTTAAAATTATGAAGAAAAACTGATAGTGCATCACAAGCATGGTTCAAAAATATTGCATAACAGCCATTGGTCACATAATACAATGACATGATAATGACATACATAGACAACACCAGGAAATACAAGTAAGCATCAAAAACAGTAAAATTTTTACGCTAGTAGTTAAGGAAAGTGGCAGTACGACTAATAGCATCATACTTTTTCCAATGACTGTAGCATGTAAGCTTCCAAAGTGGTCTCTCATGCTCAAAGTCTTCAAGAATCAAGCGCTTACAGGTTTCAGGATCAGTGCAGCTTCACATAGTGAGTCCGAAATTTTATCAGCTAAAATTCTAGCAAACATACATAAGAGACAATGTTTAAAGCTTTATACAAGCTATAGCAGAGAATGATATAGTTACTCACTCGTGATGATTAGCTGCCTGTGCCTGCGGCTGATGATCAGGTTGTCCACCATTGGATATGGGGGAGAAACGGCTCCACTTATTCTCAAACGGCTGAGAATCACCCAATTGAAAAACATATACTCGGTATTTATTTAGCAAAAAACAGAGAGAAAAGAATTTGATAGAAGAAAAAAGAGGAGGAAGAACCTTAAATTGGTGAGGCTCACTTCCAAAGTCAACGGGGGATTTGGACTGTGAGTTGTTGCTCTGAACACTAAATCCGAAAGAATTAGCGGGTTTCTGGGGTTGTTGCTGTTGTGCGCCAAATCCGAATGGATTACTAGTGTTGGGTTTTCAATTTTGTTTTTGGGTGCCAAATCCAAAGGGATTAGTATTATTATTATCGAATTTTTGGCGGGATGGTTGTTGTTGAGTGCCAAACCCATAAGGGTTAGTATTGGGTTTAGATTGTTCAGGAGTGAATGAAGAAATTTGCATCTCTCACCATACTGACAGCTAAAACGAAGCAAGAAGAAACAACATAAAAATATGTACTACAGCTGCTACTACAAAATAACAAAAATAATGAAGGAAAAGAGAGGAAAGACCTGCCACGTTGAAAGTTTCTGCAGAGTTCTTTCTTGTTCCTACTGATGTGCATTGTGTTGGATTCTGTACTGAACGAATGCGCGGGTTTTGGTTCTGTTTTAGGCGGTTAAAGCTTTGGGCCAATTGTTTAAGGGCCTGAGGTTGAGAGAGGCCTTACCCTTAGGGTTTAAAAGAGAGAGAGAACGAGTTGGGCAAACGCAAAGGAAGCGGAAGACAGAGACAGACTCGATGGAAGAACCAGTGATTCCTCTGCTATCAGCTGAACTTATCAACAATCAGACTATTCATTGGTGGTTTGGCGGAGAGCATGAGTAGCTATGACCTTCACAAGATTTTCTCCTCTTTCGGTTCCATTCAATCACTTGAGTTTGTAAGAACCAAAGGTCGTAGCCTTGCCCATGTAGACTTCTTACCTTCTTCTCATCTTTCACTCTCCAAGCTTTTCAGCACTGTAAGTGCGCTCGTTACGACTTCCCGTTTGTTTCTTTCTCAGAAATTTTCTTGATTTTTGCCATTTGTATCAAAACCACCATGTGGTATGTTGCAGTATAATGGCTGTGGATGGAAGGGGTGCCGTGTCCGCCTAGAAAAGGCTAAAGAACACTGTCTAGCCCGCTTGAGACGGGAATGGGATCAAAGTGATGATACTCTTCTTCTAACTCACCCTAAGATTGATTCTTCCCATCACTCCGATTCACACATCCATTCACCTGACAGCAAACTTAGGATTTATTTCCCCAAACTGAGGAAGGTTTAATCTTTCACTTGTGCTTCTCTGTCTCATCATTTTCTTTTAAACAAAGAACTGTATCTGCTTTCTCTATTCACTTTTTGCTTGTGGGCTTGTTCTTAGGGTGAATACTAAAAATGATATACATCAACTCAGTTGAATCTTGTTGCCCTTTTGACCTGCTACGCTAATCATTTTCATTTTCATTTTCATTTTCAGCAGCTTATACTATTATATTATGATGGCTTTCGTTCTATACTAGATGATATGCACATGATTCGGTTATTATTTCTGTTCTTGACAAGCATAACAATTCTGTTGCTGCGTCTTACTACTAATTTTTACATTAAATGTCGATGTTTATTAGGTCAAAGCAACACCATTCAGCGGAACTGGCAAGCACAAGTACAGTTTCAGACTTGTTGAAGTTCCTTCCCTTCCCACTTACTGCTGTGACTGCGAAGATCATTCTGGTGCTCCTGATGATACTGGTGTAAAATGCAGTACTATCTTGGAAGAAAATGGTGTTGGAGTGAATAAAGAAGAATTTGACTTGATGAACTCTGTGATGTACAAGCTCTTTGCAAGAGAATATTTTAAACTCTTCAATCGATGATGCTGAACCAGCTCAGGAAGAGGAGACTACTATCAGAGCAGTTGATGATGGACAACTTGAAGAAGACGAAGGATATTGTTCTGCAAATGAAGATAACCTCATACTGAACGTGGTGAACCGCAGACAGCAACCTGCAAAATGACTGTTTTGCTTTACCCAGTGCCCAGGAATCAGACATTACTAGGCTTGAAGCTTCTGAATGTAATCCAAGGCAAGAAGGTAATCCAAGGCATGACCTGCACAAGAAATGGAGATCTAACGTCAGATTTTCTAAGAAGAGGAAATCAGTCTTAGATGATGAAGATGCCGCAACTAAATCATCATCTGAAATCGTTGAAGGCAACGCAAAGTTGCGGACTTCTTTAAAAGAATCAGTTGCCAAAGAATCAAATCCCAGTCTCTGATTGTCTCGAGAGTCCTCATGGAACAGTTTTGTTGGTGGTCGGGCCGATAGAGAATTTAGGATCTCAGATTTCTTGCCAAACATTTATTCCAGTAAGGAAAACGACATAAAATCTGATTATGAACCCAACTCCAATGAAAGTAAGGATATCGAGTTATTGAGGAGTGAAGAGCATGAAGTGCAATTGAGCAAAACAAGTAAAGTGAAAGAACCTGTTGAAGCTCCTCCGAGCAAATCTAGTTCTGCTTCAAACAAGTCGGGAAGAGGGTCTGCATGGCTTCAGAAATCCTCTTGGACACAATTAGTTGGTGGGAGCAACAACAGTATGTTTAGCAACACACAAATCTTACCATGTGACTCGTTTCACGGGCAAGAACCAACAGAACTAGAAAGGGAGAAAGTGAGCAAGCCTTCACAAATCAATCATGGTAATAGTGCTGAACTGAAAAAAAGCATTTCCACTTCAGATGCTAGTGGAGATTTAGCTATTGGAAAGAATGGACAAACCACTCGAGAAACAAGTCAGGAGGGTGTTGGCAGTAGGCTTTGGCTTGGTTTAGGAGAGTGAAGGTGTTGACAACTTGTTGAAATAAGTACTTATGTGTTTGAGATTGCTGTTTTGGTAACTGCTAAAACGTGAAAATAGGTGTTTGGGAATGGCGGTCGCGATTGCTAATGACTAAAAAGTTTATTTATTTAATACACTATTAATTATTATATAAATAATTAAAAAATATATTATTAATCATATAAATTTAAAATATAAATAAAATAAATTTAATAAATAAAATGTTTCATAAAAATATATTGTTAGTCATATTAATTAAGAGTATAATGGAAAATAATACTTATAGTGAAAGTTATTAATAGAAAGTAAAATTTTTATCGCAAAAGTAGTTTCTTACTACAATCCTCTTTCTGTTTATTGATTTTTGTAGTGGTATTGCACTTTTCTTCAACCTTCGGTTGTTCACTACAGATTCAAACATGTGACTGCATTTGAAAACTGTGGTGAATAAGTACTTATTATCACCGTACCGTAAATCCAAACACAGCCTTTGTCTTCTAGTAATGAATCAAAAAAACAATTCAGAATCACAGCCAAAAAAATGTAATGTGGATGTTCCATTTGGTAAAACTTGCTCATTTATGAGGACTGCTACTTCCGCGAAAGAGTGGGTGAATACTAAAGCTACTCTAAGTGGCACGCGCAAGAGAAAACATAGTGAGAAGTTATTGCATAGATCACGTTACCAAGTCAAGCGTCCCTTTGTTTATTTTCAATTTCGAAGGGATGAGGGACTGATGAGCTTAACCTTACTAGGTCTCCTAATTTAGTCTATTTGTTAGACGTGTACTCTGATGTTACGTTTAGAAATAGTAAAAGAAACCAAGAAAGCAACCATTTTTGTACTTATGTAAAATGAGTCATTACTATAATGAATGAAATCTAATCTATTAGGACATATTGTATAGTGGATGGATAGTGTGATCTATTAGGTGATCCCTGTTTCAACACATTTTGCATATTAGTTTAGACAGGTTACTTGTTCTGCTAAAGACTCCACACGAGTGGTTGTATTGCACATCTTTTGTGCGTGCAATTATAGATACATCCTTGGATGTGAATGGAAGAAACTGTCGTAGACCTGAAAGATAGGAGGAAGTATATTCTAATTTTATTATAAAAAAAGAATCACCATGAGACTATGAAACTAAAACACCCGTAGCAGACCTGTGAACATTGTCATTATAATTTTTAGTAGTTGCTAGGCAAAAACTGAAAGCGATCTAGAAGAGGGGTTGAATAGATCGTCTAAACTTTTTCGCAGAGTTCTACACAAAACACGGAATTAATACACAAGAAACAATCAAA
>JANZXP010000195.1:51821-64263 GCA_027576715.1 Erythroxylum flavicans | reverse complement strand
CTCGTGATGATTAGCTGCCTGTGCCTGCG
This sequence comes from Erythroxylum flavicans, assembly GCA_027576715.1. Lineage (NCBI taxonomy): Eukaryota > Viridiplantae > Streptophyta > Magnoliopsida > Malpighiales > Erythroxylaceae > Erythroxylum > Erythroxylum flavicans. Next base: position 64,234 of record JANZXP010000195.1, on the reverse strand, counting down.
GCTGATGAATAGGTTGTCCACCATTGGATATGGGGGAGAAACGGCTCCACTTATTCTCAAACGGCTGAGAACCATCCAATTGAAAAACACATACGCGGTATTTATTTATCAAAAAAACAGAGAGAAAAGAATTTGACCGAAGAAAAAGGAGGAAGAACCTTAAATTGGTGAGGTTTACTTCCAAAGTCATTGGGGGCTGTGGAGTGTGAGTTGTTGCTCTGAACACCAAATCCGAAAGGATTAGCGGGTTTTTGGGGTTGTTGTTGCTGTCGTGCGCCAAATCCGAATGGATTACTGGTGTTGGGTTTTCGATGATGTTGTTGGGTGCCAAATCCAAAGGGATTAGTATTGTTATTATCGAATTTTTGGCGGGATGGTTGTTGTTGAGTGCCAAACCCAAAAGGGTTAGTATTGGGTTTAGATTGTTCAGGAGTGACATGAAGAAATTTGCATCTCTCACCATACTGACAGCTAAAACGAAGCAAGAAGAAACAACATAAATATATGTACTACAGCTGCTACTACAAAATAACAATAATAATGAAGGAAAAGAGAGGAAAGACCTGCCACGCTGAAAATTTCTGCAGAGTTCTTTCTTGTTCCTGTTGTTGTAATGCATTATGTTGGACTGTGTACTGACGAATGCGCGCTCTGTTTTAGCCAGCGGTTAAAGTTTTGGGCCAACTGTTTAAGGGCCTGAGATTGAGAGAGGCCTTAGCCTTAGGGTTTAAAAGAGAGAGAAAGAACGAGCAGGGCAAACGCAAAGCAAGCAGAAGACAAGACGGACAGACTCGATGGAAGAAAAAGCAGATGCTAACGCTTGTGATTCTACTGCTATTAGGTTATCAGCAATAAGACTATTCGTTGGTGGTTTGGCGGAGAGCGTGAGTAGCAATGACCTCCACAAGATTTTCTCCTCTTTCGGTTCCATTCGATCACTTGAGTTTGTAAGAACCAAAGGTCGTAGCTTTGCCTATGTCCATTTCTTTCCTTCTTCTCATCTTTCACTCTCCAAGCTCTTCAGCACCGTAAGTGCGCTCTTTACGACTTCCCTTTTGTTTCTTTCTCAGAAATTTTATTGATTTTTGCCATTTGTCTCAAAGTCACCCCGTGTTATGTTGCAGTATAATGGCTGTGCATGGAAGGGGGGCCGTATCCGCTTAGAAAAGGCTAAAGAACACTATCTAGCCCGCTTGAGACAGGAATGGGATCAACGTGACGATGCTTTTCTTCTAACTCACCCTAAGATTGATTCTTCCCGTCACTCCGACTCACACATCCATTCACCTGACAGCAAACTTATGATTTATTTCCCCAAACTGAGGAAGGTGTAATCTTTTTCTTGTGCTTCTCTTTCTCAGAATTTTCTTTTATACAAAGAACTGTATCTGCTTTCTCTATTCACTTTTTTGCTTGTGGGCTTGTTCTTAGGGTGAGTACTAAAAATGATATGCATCAACTCGGCTTAATCATGTTCCCCTTTTGACATGCTATGTTAATCGTTTTCATTTTCAGCAGCTTAGACTATTATATTAAGATGGCTTTCATTCTATACTAGATGATATGCACATGACTCGGTTATTATTTCTGTTCTTAACAAGCATATCAATTCTGTTGCTGCGTCTTACTACTATTTTTTACATTAAATGTGGATGTTTATTAGGTCAAAGCAATACCATTCAGCGGAACTGGCAAGCACAAGTACAGTTTCAGACGTGTTGAAGTTCCTTCCCTTCCCACTTACTTATGTGATTGCGAAGAGCATTCTGGTGCTCCTGATGATACTGGCGTAAAATGCAGTCCTATCCTGGAAGAAAATGGTGCTGGAGTGAGTAAGGAAGAATTTGACTTGATGAACTCTGTGATGTACAAGCTCTTTGCAAGAGAAAATGTTTTAAACACTTCAACGGATGAGGCTGAACCAGCCCAGGAAGAGGAGACTACTATCAGAGCAGTTGATGATGGACTAATTGAAGAAGACGAAGGATATTCTTCTGGAAATGAAGATAACCTCATACTGAATGTCGTGAACTGCAGACAGCAGCCTGTATCGAATGACTGTTTTGCTTTACCCAATGCCCAGGAATCAGACATTATTAGGCTTGAAGCTTCTGAAGGTAATCCAAGGCATGACTTGCACAAGAAATGGAGATCTAAATTCAAATCTTCTAGGAAGAGGAAATCTATCCTCGTTGATCAAGATGCTGCAACTAAATCATCATCTGACATCATTGAAGGCAACGCAAATTTGCAGACTTCTTTAGAAGAATCAGTTGCCAAACAATCAAATCCCAGTCTCTCGTGGTCTCAAGAGTCCTCATGGAACAGTTTTGTTGGTGGTGGGGACAATAGAGAATTTAGTCTCTCAGATGTCTTGCCAAACATTTCTTCCAGTAAGGAAAACGACATAAAATCTCATTATGAACCTAACTCCAATGAAAGAAAGGATATCGAGTTATTGAGGAGTGAAGAGCATGAAGTGCAATTGAGCAAAACAAGTAAAGTGAAAGAACCTGCTGAAGCTCCTTCGAGCAAATCTGGTTCTGCTTCAGGCAAGTCGGGAAGAGGGTCTGCATGGCTTCAGAAATCCTCATGGACACAATTAGTTGGTGGGGGCAACAGCAGTATGTTTAGCATCACACAAATCTTACCATGTGACTCATTTCACGGGCAAGAACCAACAGAACAAGAAATGGAGAAAGTGAGCAAGCCTCCACAAAACAATCATGGTAAGAATGTTGAGTTGAAAAAAATCATTTCCACTACAGATGCTAGTGGAGATTTAGAGATTGGAAAGAATGGACAAAGCACTCGAGAAACAAGTCAGGAGGTTGGTTTTGGTGTTGGTGGTGGTGTTGGCAATATGCTTTCTCCTATGGTAATGGATCAAAAGAACAATTCAGCATCAAAGCAAAAAAGGAGTAATGTGGATGTTCCATTTGGTGAAACTTGCTCATTTATGAGGACTGCTACTTCAGTGAAAGAGTGGGTGAATACTAAAGCTGCTCTAAGTGGCACGCGCAAGAGAAAACATGGTGAGAAGTGATTGCATGGAGCACATTACCAAGTCGAGCGTCCCTTTGTTTATTTTCAACTTCGAAGGGATGAGGGACCACTGAGGTTAACCGTACTCTGTCTCCTTCTAACTTCCTCAGCCTATTTGTTGAACTTGTACTCTGATGTTACGTTTAGAAACAGTGGAAGGAAACCAAGAAAACATTCATTTTTGTACTTCTGTAGAGTGGGTCGTTACTATAATGAACGAAATCTAATCTATCAGGACGTATTTTTACAGTGGACGGATAATGTGATCTATTAGGTGATCCCTGCTTCAACGCATTTTACATACTGGTTTAGACAGGTTACTTATTCTGCTGGAGGATCCATAAGAGTGGTTGTTTTGCACATCTTTTGTCTGCAACTATAGATACACCCTTGGATGTGAAAAGAAGAAACTGTCGTGGATCTGCAAGATAGGAGCAAGTATATTCTAGATTTTTTATTATGTAAAAAAAGAATTACCACGAGACTATGAAACTAAAACACCTGTGAAGAATGTCGTTATAATTTTTAGTAGTTGCTAGGCAAACACAAAAACAAAGAAGAATGGCACTCCAGCAAGTCACAGTTGGGCTTGAGCACTTCTTTCACGGAACCGTTTATGGCACGTCGCTGAGTCGTTGCGTTGGCTGGGTTCAGTTTCATAGGTTTTTTGATGTGATGAAGGTCCAGAAGAAGAGCTTTCCCGACATCTCATATCATCTGCCTTCATTAGCAGTGGCTGCACCTGCAGAGAGTCCAGGTTGGAGATAATAGACGGTGATGATGGCACGTCATGGATTGGGATCACTTTCTTCTGTTCTTCCATTAACTTTCGCAATAGCTCACCATTCTGCTCTATGCGTAACTGAAGTTCTTTCTGCGACTGTACAGAAAATATAATGCATCGGGACTTCCTTCCAGACCTCTTTTATATATTTATGTAACAAACATACGTACATCCCTATGATCTCTCTACATCATCTTCTTTGGTATGCATCTATAGTTGTAGATTTTACCTTAAGCTGCTCATAGAGAAGTTTCTGAACTTTAATTTGCAAGAGCAAAGCATCAGATACTCGCATCTCGCTACTACAAAAAGAAACTTAAGTTAGTCGAGAAAAGAAAATAAACGATTAACTACTGGCGTAGTACAAATACCTCTTCCTATTAAGTGCCTGTTGATCTGCCTTCTTTTCGGCTGAAGTCTTTTTGTCTGGACGACAAACAAGTTGACATTAATTAGTGGAGAAGAACCACAGAACCAAAAACAAAAATGGATTACCTTGTTTCAGCTCCGGTACGTCCTTTGCTAGCCGGTACTTCTGCAACATATCCCATAAGCAAATAAGGTTCACAAAATTAAACGGTAAATCTACTAGCTCCGTCTATACCTATACATACATGTAGAGAAAGTAGATACCTGTAAGTGGCTCTTCACATGGTAGATGGTTAATCCTTCAACATTCATCAACCCGAGTATACTCTTTGGAGTAGCAACTGTGGTGATAGGATGTTAGCCTCCGTACAAAACAATAAGAAATTGTACAATACAATTAGTAAATCTGGTAGCTCACTTTCAGGTCCACCAAGCGTATTAACTGCATCCACAAAAAGATCATGTAGCTCTGTTGTCCATCTTATTCTTTGCTTATTATGCGTAGAAGAAGAAGAAGAAGCATTAGTTGCAGACTCGGCAAGTCTGTGGCTTGGACATATAGTGCCAGGGCCATCAGTGTGAGATGTATGCTGACGACCTTTGTCGCAATCCAAGTTAATGTTAACTGCTGGTACTGCTTGTTGTTGACGTCCTGCCGCTTTATAAATATTCTACATTTGTACTCGAGGCGTATTCAGGTAATCAATATCCATCAATCTTTTGCACAAAATATTGTCTTTATGCTTAAAACCGCGTTAATAGATTTATCAAAATAGTTTCTCATGTTAACCACAAAATAAAAGCTAGATAGCTGTAAGTGTTTACTTACAGTATAGAAAGAAATGGACAACCAGAGATGTGAGCGGAGAATACGACTTACATTACATGGCGGGTCAGGACTATCATCATGAATAGGAATGTCGAGCTCTCTGGACAGGTATTGTAGTCCTAGCTTCTCCGTCAAGGTCAAGTTCTCCCTGGGACTCTGGATGATCCTGTCACAACTTTCTTCTGGAAGATTGTGAAGAAAATCCAATACGTTTTCTGTGTCCACGACGTCACTCCCCGAATTCATTTCTCTTCCCAAAATAAATGATGAGTGGGGAGAGTCATAGTTAGCAGCGAGACCAATAGGATGATCAGAAGTTGAAGGATAGGAGGATACTGAAGGTAATAATAAGATATCCATTAGCTGATGAGGTGGACAGTAGTGTAAGCGCGCTGGAATTTGAGAATTGTATGCGCAAGGAACAGAATCAGAAGACATCATCAGGTCTTCATTTAAGGAGGATAAAGGTATAGGAAGAGAAGCAGATGGATTTTGATGCATGTACTGGGACAAATATGGAGAATTCTTATTTAAGGAACTGAAACTGAAAGTTTCAGAACTAGATGGAGAACTGGTTAGCATTCTCCCTTTGGGGATTTTGGCCACACCATGAAATGCCATAATCGATGCTCCGCTCCGCTGTGTAATCCTATTCCTTCTGTTGGAAGCCTGGTTAGAGCAGAACTATTGTATTACACAGAGCGGAGCAATATTGTTTCAGCTTGCTAAATTAACAAGAACCCCTTATGAATGCTTATTTAAAAGCACAAACAATAAAAACAAAAATTCTTGGAAAATATAAAGGATGCATTGCTAATCTACTTAAACATGTGAGATGCCTTATAAACTCTTCATCTAGTCTAACTAAACTTCACATTTCATCGAATCCTAGCCCATGACTTCTGCAGGAGTAAAGCCACCTTTGATGCACTGATCACATCTAAAAAATAGGTAGAGAAGAACTCAGATATGTAAAAAGGAGTGCACCAAGGAGATTACTACATATGAAGAAGAGACTAAGCAAATCAGAACACAATTGGACAAGGTATTGAACGTGTAAGATAAAAAAGTATCAACCGTGCGCCCTTGGAGTTTGAAATACCTTGCAAAATGAAATTTTGATAAACCTTCTGGGCTTTTATCACCGAGTTTCTCTACCATCTTCACATCTCCTCGAAATGTAAATGGAAAATCCAATTTTTGTTGGATATATTAGAATACAATTAATATTCACAACCGAAGCTGATCAGAAAAACAGTTTTCTTGTTCCACACGCAATTATGATTTTCGAAGTTTAATTTATGATTTCCAGGAGATCAGAATAAAATATATGTCAGTATTTGTATGCAGATGCTCATAACTATCGAAAATTTTCCTATAAGAGACAAAATAAGAGGTATATTTTTAATGTGAATGACGATAATTTTAGACCAATAAGTTAGACCCTATCCGGATGGTCGAGAAAGATAGATTCTGTATTATCTATCATTCATTATTATAACCCTTATCATCAGACATCTTCTTTCGCTCTGGATCCCTCCTTACTATAATACTATGATATATATATCGCTGGCCCTTGGGATTCCACACGTCCTATATCTGGAGAGGAAAAAGATGCAATATACATTATTCATATCACAGAGAGATTCAACGTAACTTCGACAAAAATTTGACAATCCTTAGGTCCGACTGGAATCATGAAACAAATGGCACCAGTTGGTATGTGTTGGCTTAGTTCTGCGACATGACATCCCAATTCCCACATCCCATATACCTGACAGACACAACACGGCAAAAGCTGAGGTTGTTTTCATCACCCCTTCGCTCTCTCTCTCCGTTCAAACACGACAATGATACGCTTGCGTTACTCACCATCACCAAGTAGCAAAGCAAAGACAATAATAATACCTACGATCATGTGCACTTAGGAATCATCAGTATCACACTCTTGTTTCTTACAAGATTTCATCGATACTTGTACAAATTCATATTTCTTTTATCTTTTTGTTTAAAGAGTAAATCAGAGATTACATACTAATATTAAGTTACAAAGTGGGCCTGATTGTGTATTGGCAATGTTTCATAATGTTTGACAATGGCATAAAACTTACCGAATGTGAAGATGTTCAAGCCTGGATTAGGCCTAAAAATAGTCTCCATAGACAGTGAAGAGGACTGAATTGCATTTAGAGGTTGAGTCTATAACCCTGGAAATGGCAATTTAAGGCTTACAATGCGACAAAAGGCATATGAAAATGAAATCCCCCTACCTAAAAACGTCGCGTTAACCCAATTAATTTCTACAATGTGGAACATGGCAAACCTATCTTCGTTTTTCCTTGGCTTTTATCTGCTTCTCTGCCGCTAGTTTCGTCTGTCTCCAGCTTACACTTTACCTTTGGGTTATCCATGACTCATACATGAATGAGGCACGATTTTCGGGGAATTTTTCTTTGAGTTAGCATTGCTATTATTACGACTTTCGATAATATTTGATAATGCAATCTCAAAATCAGAATGTTGGCAGTAAAAACACAAGAGTCTCATCAAGAAAGAAACCTCAGAAAATGATTCCGTTGATGATATACTTTTAGGATAACTATCCAGCAAGCGATGATAAATACAATAATAATCTAATTAAAGTTACTCAAAAGTAATTTCCGCCTCTTTGCTCCTACCTCTCTTTGAGTTCCTGCTCAAATTGAACAAGTTTTTCACGGACAGGCTTCAAAAACAGCTTCAAATCCTGACGAACCCGCACCTTATCTTGCTGTGACAGGTCCTTATCATCACTAAGCTGGACATCCATCTGCAAAAGGTCAAAAACAAGATGTCATTTATTCAAAATCTAGAAAAGTTTCATCTTTCACAACACGCAGTAAGCGTAGTTAAATTCAGTTACGAGTTGACTAAGTTCAGTATACGCTTAAACAATTTTTGCCACCACTACCCAGTTTGGAACCCTAGACTGAGAGCAAGAGGTTAGAGAAAACATGACAAAATGGAGGGTAGCACAGCACATAAGAAACACATCTAAGCCTTATCAAAAACCAAAATGAGAAGAAAGATAATCAAATTGGCCTAACTTGTGTAAGCCAATCATCAATTTTAATTTGGTGATATGACTAATAAAAAGGACCTACAGAACTTAAATAATATCCCAGATGTAATTAGAAAGATTACATTCCAAGCAGAGTCCTCGGTAGGGATTTCTAACCATTTTCCTGTAGTTAAGAATTTGCAACTATTACATTCTACATCTGCTTCATGAGTCATTAAGACAATTAAATATGCATAAATCCTCACCTGCAAGTCATCAAGCTCACCAAATGAGAACTCCGGAATATCAATTCGACCACTAACCACCTTACTCTCTTCCTTGATGATCCACTCTCCTAAGCTCATTAAGAACCCATTCCAATTAAAAAATACCGATTACAGAAATAAAAAAAAGAAATCAGTATGCTTGCATCAATTTACCTTTAATTTTGATAGTCAACTCGAAAGTATAATTAACACACTTCTTCTTCCTTACAGTCACCAAGAACGCCTGTCCAGCATCCAATAAATAAGTGGTCATCGTTAATATTTCAGTAGCAAATGCAGTTGATAAGTTATAGAGAAAATAGGAGATCAGGGCATTCTCAACAAGGGAACTTTCTGCCGACCAAGTTCTCCAGGAGGAGTAATACGTGTGCAAGCATTCACTATCTTATCTCTTTCAGATGCTTCCGAAATAAAACTAATTCGATTGGTGGCTAATAGACAGCAATCAATTTACTTTCTTTTACAGAAAGTTCTCACAGGAATGCAGGAAAACATGATATATACGTGCATACAAAATCACAACTTTCATTGAAAATGTGCACTAAAATGTATTTAAAACTCTTAGTTTTTTCAGACCTACTTGACAAAAGTGTAGACAGAAATCAAATGCACTGAAAGGCAGAACAATAATCACCAACAAAAATAAACAATAATCGAAGAGTAACATGAAGATTCTTATGTTTCAAAGATTAAACTTTTCATAAAAACTCACATCCCCCAAACATTTTGATACTTCAGTTATATATGCTTTGCCACCGGAGAACTGTAAAGAGGCCACAGACAAAAGGAGCTCCTGCAGAAACCAAAATGTCGAATCACGGAAATTCACAAGTATGAGTGACAGAAATAGGGGTCCACATCAGTCAGCCAATTGGCAGGCAACATTCTACATAATCCCACTCGCAAAAAAAGTGAACCGTAATGAAAAAGAATATCCAAAAACCAAAAGACAAATGGAACTGATCGACTAACGCATAAAAGATTTAGCAAATGAAGTTTAACTTGTAAAACGTAAAAGGAAAAGAATAGCTTACTGATTAGTGAAGGTACAGACCTTAATCCGCTCAGTTGCCCATTTATTAAGGTTTTTCTCCTCCCAAGTTCCTGCCTGGATCAAATATTATCACTCCGTAAGTGTCGTGCCAGGTAATACGAGACAGTCCAATCTTTAAACACATAAAGACGTAATTTTTGGCAAAAACAGGAGAGAAATTCCAAGGCTTATTACGTAGATGGTACGGGAATGGTGGATAGATCATATATAAACCTTGACGCTGAATAATAGGACGAATTAGGCAAGCATGATGCGGAAGAATGATTAGGACTATTTGTTCTTCAGCAGCCCGTTAGAGGGATGATAAGATAATGGCGAATTGAAATGGAAAAGCTAAGCGCTTGAATGTTGATCTCGAACATAATACATAGAAATTTCAGAAAAGAAAAACAAAGGGGCATTATGGGATTGATTGGGATCTGAGGAACAGAAAGGATCATAAACAATTTGAAAGTTAGAAGAATTCTACGCACATTGTTGCTGTTGATGTTGTTGGTTAAACTGAATCAACAATGTAAGTAGGGAGAAAATAACAAACAACAAATTGGAGTTCAACAAAAAAAAAAACAGAAGACAAAGAAGATACCCCATTCCAGACAGAACCGAGAGTAGGAGGTTGAGAGGAAATGAGATCGTGAGGAGAGAGCTTCTTGGGAGGCGGAAATGGGACGGCATCTGCTGTAGTATCCCTCACCCAGTAGGTGTAGGATGGCGTTCCTTCCTTCTCCTTGTCTCCTGCAAAAACTGATCCTGATTCTGATCTTCCATTCTCCATCGAAAACAAACTTTTGGCCAGTATTTGAAACTCAGAAATAATAGGAACAAAGAGAGACAAGCAACCGTCCTCCCCTCCTGCTCTGCCGATCCTATTCTCTTCTCTCAAACTTCTAGCTTATTTCCTTTTTCTTAATTTATGTTACCTAGAAGTGGGAAGACTTTTAAAGTTTGTTCCAGAATCTTCCTCGGCTTTGCTTTGTAACCAATGCTTTTATATTTAGCTAATGAACAAGTTAAGTTTTATATAAAATTAAAAACACTCCATTTTTACAAATATTCATGGGCACTTGAATCTAATTTTAAGCAGCCAGCCCAATGATAACATTTATATTTTCATTTAATTGCACATATTCCATCTTCTAGCCATTGTCTTGTATAGCTGCATTGGATTTGGACATTGGTTGATTGCAAAAGTTTTACCAGTTGTTGTTCTGTTCTGCAGTAGATGACTAAAATATGTAAAACCACTAAACATATCCAACCAAGACATCAAATCTATAAACTTGTTATAAATTGGAAAAATAGCAGCAAGCCATTGATAATGATACAGGAGACACTAGAAAAACCATAAATCCCAAACATCAAGCACGAGGAGATAAAAATTAAAAATAGGTTACGTCTTGATTCCCAGCGATTAGTACTCAAGTCTGGTCAAGTTTAAATGTGCCCAGATGAAATGCATCTACCCCATCAAATGCAGGTAAAAATCTTGTTCTGAGTTGATTGAGACTATTCATAACATGAGGAAGACAGATATATCAACAATATTTGATACTCGAACTCTTTTCAATGGTTCCTATGCGTGAGGAAACAAAATGCCGACTCTTATTGCAATATATGATGTATCCAGTAGTCTTGAAGAAATGAAGATTCATTGCTTGTCTGTTGAAATATAAGTAAAACTTTGTCCTACATGGAAAGAATATATAGCCTTGAGCATACATATAAGTTTAATGAGTTACTCCTCCTAGTACCAATTGATTTTAGGATGGAGTTTCATTTGGACTTATATGTGTTCAATTTATTTAGGCCCAATCATATAAATTTTAACATGGTTTCAAAGCATCATGCTCTTGATATACAATGACCAACAAACGTGAGGGAAACTCAAGCATCACCCAAACACAAACCGAAATAAACGAAGATGAGAGTGATTCGTACGAGATCTCCACCTCAGAGAACCTAGACGCTATCCTGGTGACGATGCTACTGGATGAGGCAAACTATCTCTCGTGGAGCAGGGCGATGATTATTGCCCTAAAAGCAAAAGACAAGATTGGCTTCGTAAATGGCTGTTGCAAGGAGCCAGAGAACAACCCAAGCTTATTGAAGAAGTGGAGAACAACCCATAACATGGAAATCTTGTGGCTTTTAAACTCTTGGTTAAGGATCTAGCGAAATCGTTTCTTGTGGTCACCATTGCCAGGGATGTATGGGAAGAGTTGAGGTCTAGGTATGGTGAAAGCAACGGACCTCAAATCTACCAGTTAATGCAAGAAATCAGTAGCCTAAGACAGGGAAATTAATTTGTGACAAGCTATTTCACAAAGTTAAAGAGACTTTGGGATGGTTTAAGGTATGTTATGCCTTTTAGGAGTTGTCTGTGTGAAGTCGGTAAACTCAACAGTGCTGTGGAAGACAACACTAAGCTAGTTTAATTTTTGATGGGGCTTAGAGAGGAATATGGAAGTGTAGTGGGTCAAATAATGTTGAATGATCCTTTACCACTTGTAAACAATGCATACTCTATGATTCTCACTGTTGAGAAACAGAGAAATGTCGCTGGGATATCTGCAAATGAAATAGGGTAGATGAACATAGCTCTTGCGCTAAAACCTATTGGAAGTAGAAAGACAGTGTTGGCCCCGAAATATTTTTTGTCGAATTAAGCATGATAGTTATGGGATAAGCATGAAATTTGAATTTTTACCTTAGGATGAATTATGAGGTCATAATAGAATTATTTATTAGAATTTAATTATTTATTTCAATATTATTAGGATTTTATTTCACTAGTTAGTGAAATTAATGTTTTAAGAAAGAATAAGGGCAATTTTGGTATGTCACTATGTTAAGAAAGTCAAGAAGCATTAAAGGAAGGGTAGGAATGACTTTTCTAGTCATTAAGGGCATAATGGGTAAAGGAATAAGGTTGTCTTGCTTTAGGAAGAAGGAAAAACGAAAATTAGAGAAGAAGAGAGGAAGTTATCGTGAAAGAAGAAGAAAAG
>JANZXP010000195.1:39023-51721 GCA_027576715.1 Erythroxylum flavicans | reverse complement strand
ATATTTATATGCATAAATAATTTTTATTACAAAATAAAATATAGTTAAAATTAAAAATGCTTTTTATTTTTATGTTGCCAAACAGTCTATTGTATGAAGCTCTTTCAAAAAATCTCTTTTTTAAATGATAGGCAAATAGTCAACTAGCTTATTAGAAAAGCTCTATTGACAAAAGTTCTACTAACAAAAGTTCTACTGATATAAGCTTATCCAAACAGGCACTAAGTTTGGTTTCCTTCAGAAGTAGTGAAAACAGCAAGGATGGCAGATTTACGAGAATGTTTGTTGTTTCAACACATTGGTACAAAGTTAAATCATTATAAGTGCGTATTCGTAACTTTCAACCGAAAATTCTTAGGTTTTATGGTGAAATTAAAAGGAGGCACAAATGTTAAGCTGAAAAAGTTTTCTCTATAAGTCTGTAGCAATATATCCCTCATTTCTTTACAATTTTTTTAAAGTAAAAGATTCAAATGAGGCAGTGAGGATTAACAAGCATTTGAAGATTTTGAAAAGTTATTTACAAAATTCACTTCTCCTTGTAACTATTTGCAATGGCAAATCTTATATTTGTACATCTTAGTTCCATTAGAGGCAATAAAGAATATGTTAGTTTGAGAGGAAGAAAATTAAAAACTCATATTATGCGAACAACATTCTTTAACGATCAAAAATTAGATACACTTGAATGGAAAAAGTTATTGCAATTTTGCCACCTCAACTGGAAAATGATGATCGTATTTTCAAGCTCATTTAGATGTTGTTATTACAAACTTGCAAATTGAAAATGTTGAAAATGTTATGCAACAAATTATACACAAGTTGAAAATGTTAGAAAGGATGATAAAATGGTCTACGTACGAAATTAGTGAAAATGAGCCAATATTTTCCATTCGAACATTAGTTAAATCCTAACTACTAGTAAGCTCTTGAAAAATCAAGACGAGATCTAATCTCGTACACTATGAAATAATAACAAAACTTTTTTGTTTTGATTTCTCAAAGCTAAGATATCTTAATTTTTGTAAATTGATTAACATATAAATCATAATAAAGTATAAATCGTAATTCGTGTCTTATTCTGAAGTTTGATCATTTTCTTTTTGTTTCCTACAAATCATTTTTGAAGTAGTCTCATCTCAACCACTACATGCTAGATAAGTATACGATCTCTAATTGTATTTAAAGAATGTCTTGAGAGAACTCTACAATTATTATAAAGAGGGTTAGTCAAGAAGTACAAGCTCCCTTGGATCCTAAACCTATTCATAATAAAATTTTAACATTTTAGTATTTTAATTGAAATTAAATTACAATTTCAATAAAATTTAATTAGAATTAAAAATAATTCTAATCAAATATCAATTATGCTCAAATAAGATCCAATATCTTGTATAAATTGTTATTTATTAAATATCTCATACTTAATTATAGAGTTTCTCGAAGTTTACAATTAAGTTCAACTTGATTAAAGTATATTTTCTTTCTTCAATACGTTCTTTTTAGTGACCCATTAGGTTCTCAAATATATTGACAGTAGATATAAATTATAACTCTAAATCATAGTTAAGCCCTAGATACATTTGTCTAAATGAGATTATTAAGAGAGTTGGACTATTGGTTTACAAGTTAGCATTACTAATAGAGATGTCTTAGATTCACAATGTATTTCATGTCAGTATGCTCAGGAGATATTCGTCTGATCCGACATATGTGTTACCGGCTTAGGAAATTAAAGTTGTAAGTAATCTGAGTTATATTGAAGAACCAGTTAAGATAATGGGCTACCATATTAAGCAGTTGAGAAACCGAGTGATCCTATTAGTGAAAGTTCTTTGGAGGAATCATTCGAAAGAAGAAGCTACAGGGGAAATGAAGGAGAACATGAGGAATCAATACCCCCACCTATTTGAACAATCAAGTAAGAATTTTGAGGATGAAATTTCTTAAGGAAGGGGGAGGGGAGAATTGTAATAGCCCGTTTCCATACTAAGGGTTAGGACCTTAGACAATATGTATAAGAAATAGTGTTGAGAAAATTATGAGGTGCATTTCATTCACATAAATAACATTAGCATACATGCATGAATTTTGATTTTTGTACACATTACAAATACGATACATGCACTTAATTGGCATATTCCTGGGTATGAACGATTTAAAATGATTATGATGTGAATTGTGAATTTTTATGTCTTAAATTTTGATCCGATGGTTTCAATTATTAATTTAGAATTTATTTGTTAAAATTGGGAGATTTATAAATCTATGTGTATTTTTGGACTAAAAAAATGTCAAGTGGCAAGACAAATTGAAACATGATAGTAAAAATAGTTGATAAATGGCAATAGAAATAAATGATATGTGACATTAGGATTTATTGACAAGTAGTATAGAAAATTGGATGATAGTTGGCTTGGAGATTGAGTGACAATAGACTAGTTATTAAGTGATATTAGTAACCTAAGTAAAATGCAAGTAGCATAATTGTTTAAGTGGTAAGTGTCATTACATATGTTATGACACTGTGGTAAGTGTCATTACATATGTTATGACACTCACTAAGTATTACTCACCACATGTTTAACCCATCCCATGATATTTAAGACCATCTTTATCTTTGTCTTTCACTTTTGCTACATGATGTTGTTTTCTTCTTCTTCCTCTCTCCATCTCACGACCATTTCACTCTCACCCTCTAAGTTGAGCTTTGATATCATCCAACACCTTGCTACTTCAACAAAATTTGATTGTCATCTTTTTGTTACTAGAAAACCTAATCTTTACTTCTTGAAAGTTGATGATAGTGTAGCATAGGGAAGTTAGGGTTTCTTAATGATTTTTTAAGAAACTTGGATTTAATCAAGTACATGAATCATTGAATTCTTATGATATATGTAGCATAACAGCTATGATGATTGTTTAGGGTTACATTAATAGTGAAAATGGTGTTTGATGAGTGAAGAAATTTTGATGAATGAATGGATAATTTCATGTTCTGTTTTTAATGTATAAAAATATGAATCATTGGTTGTTATAGATATGAATTAGATTGAGTTTTGAAGTTAAAGAAAAGGCAAGTGTAGTGTCTTGAAATGAGAAGAACTAGGATGATAGTTTAGAGATAAAGTCATGGTGAAAATGGTGTTAATAAAATGTGCTGAAATGTTGATGATGAATGTATATATATTGATGTTCTATTTTTTTAAATGATGAACAATAGTTTATGGATTGTATTATAGATTTTTCTGAGATGGAAATGAGGTGAGAATGAAGAAGAAATGAAGTAGAAATGATGAACTATATATAAGATGTGTTAGATATAACATGTAGGAGTTAAAAATCTGGAAAACATGGAAGAAGTTAGCTGGAATTTTTGAATATGATATCCCATGAGCATCGTAATGTCTCCACGATCATGGGAAATGCAAGGCAGGTGAAAATATGTTCAGATTACATATCCCACGATCATAAGATGGCCTCCACCATCATGGGAAAGGCATTAAAAGTGAACGGGATGGTCTCCATGATCGTGGGAAAGGCATTAAAAGTGAAATGTTGTCTTTCATGTGATGTTTCAATCAAATAATGATAAGATACTTTCCTATGGTTCATTTAGACTTAATTAAGGCTTGAAATGAACCTAGTTTGAGGTTGAATAAGTTGATAAAGTGTTTGATATGTTTAAGTGATTAATTGAGGTTATAACATAAGAATGGATTTGTATCAAATGTTTAAAATCTGGAAATTTAGAGATGATTAGGAATAAAAGTGTTATTAGAAATGATAATGTGATTGAAAGGGGATAAGTAAGATATATTAAGTATGAATGAATAAGAATTTCGATATTATGTGATTATAATGCTTAAAAAAAGGATTGTGAATGTATGATTGATGAATTAGATTAATCAAGTGTTCTTGAGGTATAAACCTAAATGCAAGCAAGACATATACAAGTTATAATGTTTGAATGATCAAGACTTATGATTAAGGATACATATCGAGAATGTCATTGAGCATGCATTGTACATAACACATATACATATGTGTATGATTGAATATTAATGTGAATGATCAGTTTAGTAATGTGTATAAATGTATGTATTGCATGGTTTAGATGCTCAAGTCGAACACAAGTATTTAGACATTGCCGGTCTATCAAGGCAATAGCTATCTAGAGCTTACTGTGAGTAACCTAGATGTTTCTCACTAGGATTGATTGTATTTGCTTAAACTTCAATTATTGAACTGATATTTATGTGAATGTGATAATTTCGGACATTGATGGTCCGAGGAGTTTGATAATTAAGATTGCATTGGAAGTGTTCATAATTGAATATGAATAGAGAAAAATAAGTGTACTCAACAAAAATGTCGAATTCCGGACTTAGGTCTGATAAAAATATGAAAGTGACTTATATAATGAATGAAAGTGATTGATTGCATATAATGTGAAATGATGCATCTCATTACATTGAAATGCAAGATCAGATAAAGGAAGTTGTGATCAGAGTGGCTAGTGAAAAAGAGCTTAAAGCTCAGAAAATGTGTATAAAGAGCCACAGGCTCAGTATTAAAATGAGTCTGGTATTCACAACAGATACGGGATAGTTATCAATGAGCCCGATATCTGTAAGGGATATGGAACAATTAAAAAGGCGCTCAGTCACAATAAAGTAACAACAAAAGTGGAGTCACATATGCATTTGCATATACATCCTTACATGTGTCTTATGGTTAAATAGAAATGAATAAGTGAACTGTTTGATATATAATGGAAAACAAATAAGGATGTTTTGTGGTATAAAATGTGAATTGCCCTATTGTTCTGAAACGAAATGTGACGTGATATTCGGTATTTATGATGTGATTTGATTGCAAATTAAATTGTGAATTTTCTTTGTGGTTTGATATGGGTGAGCGCATCGAGGATGGTTCGCCCATTGAGTTTGCAAAACTCATCAAAATTACAACGTTGATTTTCAGGTACGAGAGTGGAGGCTTAGCTTCTAAGATGTAACACCCCACTACCACAGAGTATATACCCGAACATCCAGAGGACATTCCAGATCATACCCTATGACAATGACATGTTAGAGCAATAACTTTCTCTTTTATGGCATCATACAAAATAACAGAATATTTTAAAACTCAATTTCTCATTTCATGTACTAACATAATTTATATTGTAGTTATTAGAACAAATATTTGCATTGCCAAAACATTTGAGACTTTACAACTTTTTATACAAAAGGTCTATATGTCAATAGAAAACTACATAAAAACAATCTACTACTCCTTAAATGTCAGTTGAAAGACCTTCGAGCCATTTCTTAATCAAAAATTTTCTTCTAGAGTATTTTAGGAACTAGGTCTCCTTTCTCGTACCTAAAAAGCCACGTTGTAATTTTGATGAGTTTTGCGAACTCAGTGAGTGAACCATCATTGATGAGCTCACTCATATCCAATACACAAAATATTTCACATATAACTAAATTCACAACATTATTCATCTCAAATAGATATAATGAATGTCACACATTTCATATACTCTTTTTAAGCATAATTTGAACATTTATCCCAAACAATCAAATTATCCACAAATACACAAATATAGCAATCACTTTATCATCATAATTTCATAAATGTATTCACAGTTATGTATTGATATAAATGCATATGCATATGAGACTCCATATTTGTTTTTATTTGTCGTGATTGACCACGTTTCACTATCTGATATCCCTTGTGGATATAGGGCTCTTTTTAGATACTGTCCCGTACCTATTGTGGATATTGGGTTCATTAATCACAGAGCTAAGCTCTACGTGCAGATTTATGAGCTTTGAGCTCTTTCAGACTGGCTACTCTGGTCACAATGCCTTTATCTAATCATGCATATCAATTTGATGCATCCAATCACAAAATATGCCATTAATAACATTTATTCATAATACATAGTCAGATTCTCACATTCATTAGAGCTAAATTCGAAATTCAACACTTCTGTTGAGTATTCAGATATCTTTCAGATTCATATGCAAATAGAACACTTCCAATACATTCCTATATATGAAAATCCTCGGACTATATAAGTCCAGAATTATCACAATCAGATCATTAACAATTCAATAAATGGAAGTTAAACAGAATTAACATCAATCCTAGAAAGAACATCTAGGTTACTCATATTATGCTCCAAATTATGCTATTGCCTGGATGATCCGGCTATTTCAGGATGATGCTTTCGACTTGAACGTCTATAATCATACAATCTATACATAATTCACATTACAAAGTGAATCAATCAAATACATATTTAATCACACACATATATATGAGCCATATTTAATGCATGCTCAATGAATTTCCTGGGTATGTTTCTTTAATCATGATTCATAATTTTTTAAACCTTGTTACTTGGATATGTCTTGTTTACACTTAGGTTTACATCTCAAAATAACTTGATTATTCTAATTTCATCAATTAATCATTCAATCAACTTATTCAAAATCCAATTAGTTTCATTTCAAGCTTCAATCAAGCCTAAATACACCATATGAGAGTACTTTAGCATTTGTTGTTTCAAACATCACTTAAAAGACAACATTTCATGTTCAAGCCTTAACCACGATTGTGGTAGACATTGCCACGATCATGGCAGAACCTTATGCAATAGGCCACGATTGTGGGGACTCTGCCACGATCATGACAGAACAAAGTTTTACCAAGCCACGATCGTGCACCTAAAGGCCACAATCATACCCTACATTGTTTCCTCCAATTCTGCACGAATTTATCAAACTTAAACACATCATTTACACTTCCAATTTTCTAGAATTTGTGCTCATTTATACAACCTCATTTAGGTCTGAATTATACTCCAAATCTAGCTTTAAATCATTCAATTGATAGCTCACAAATCATGGTCTTTCATACATCAAAAATCAAACCAGAAACTATCATACATTATCATGCATATAGTCCTAGTTCTTTATCAATTCAAGAACACTCCATTAACATATTTCTTTAGTATAAAGCCACCTTCATTATACTTTAAATCCAGACCTAATTCATCCATGAATCAACCTATAATTCCATAGTTTTCATTCACCGAGAATAAACATAAAAACTTCCAAATTCTTTCAACATATTTCCAGCACATTTCGTCATCAACATCTTATTCATTTCATTCCAATTCAAGCATCATTCTTATACCATTGAACATGCCATAAAGATCAGATTGTTACTTATTTTTAAAACTTCCAATTCAACTCAAAACTTCAAGATAATTTATCCCTCCAAGCAAACAAAATCAACACAATTCCAAAGTGAAAACAAATCGATTTTTAATATCAAGATAGAGGTAACATTCAACTAGTTTCTTGGCTATTTTGTGAAGGATCAAGGTGTGAATTTCATGTAACAATTTGGATAGGGTTAAGATTAGAGTACAGAGAAAAGTTTGAAGCATTTTAGATGAAGAGAGGTGAGGGAAAGAGCAGAAACATTTCCTGCATTGGCTTAGCTTAGTCATGATGCTAGGTGTCATCCTCCTCCATTAACATTTGGCTTAAGACATGAAAGCCATGTATCAACTGATTATGCTGCTGTCATTAATCCACATGTTAAGTTGCCACCAATTAATTAGTCCACATGTTACTTCAAGATTGGTCCAATTGTCATTTAATTACTAGTCCATTTGTCACTTATTTAACTATGCCAAATGTCACTCAATTATATTTATCCTACCACTAGCATTTGTCCTAGTCCAAATGTACATATTATTTCATCAATCTCCAAATTAATAATATTTAATTCCAAATCACTAATTGGATTCCAATCAAATCAAAATTCAAGACATAACAATTCATAATTCACATCAGTCATTTTAAATCTTTCATACCCTGGGATATATCAATTAAGTGTATATACTGTCTTTGTAATTTGTACAAATTAATTCGTGTATATATGCTAATGTTATACATGTATATGCAACGCTCTCAGCTATTATTATGTACGCTAATGTTAATGCATGTATATGCAAAGCTCTTAATGCTATTATTCATTCATAATAATTTAACATATTGTTCAGAAACTAGATATTACATAAGACGTTCTAGAAGAAGTCTAGTACTACATTTTTAGACTTAAGGAATGACTCAAAGGTCGATCAGCTGATATTGAGGAGTTTAGATAAAATTCTTTTGTATAGTGTTCTCATTTCATGTAGAATGATGTAAAGAGTAGCAAACTCTAAAATATTTTCGTGATATTATATATATGGATTATGTAATGAAATGCTATAGTGTAAATGTGTTTTATAAATGGAATCAGGAGTTAATCTTTTGATTATTTATATTATATGTATGATGCTAAGATAAGTGAATATGATTGCTCTAATATGTCGCTTTTATAGGGTATATCCCCAAATCTCCTCGAGAAGTTTCGGTATATGCATCGTGAAGGTGGGGTGTTTTAAGGTTTTGGTATTAGAGAATGGTTTGGCATCCATAGGGACAAATATAAGCATATAAATAAGAAATATAGTGAGAGATTCATATAGTAATCAAGGTTATTGACTATTATAGGTCATCTGCTATAGGTGATCAAGCTGCCAAATCAGCTGACTTAGAGTCTATAAGAGCCAATAGATGGTCTCCAGTACCTCGATATGATCAAATCCCTCATTTGAAATGAGAGAAAGGAGATATGATAAACTCAAAAAATAGGGGATTATTGACTTATACGAAAGTACAGACCCTGCTGAGGTGGATGGATGGCTAGAGACAACTGAAAGGATTTTTAATCAGATAGACTGTAAGTCAGATGAAAGGTTTGACTATGCAGTTTCTCTACTGCAAGATCCAGCTTACCAGTGGTGGAAGACTATTCCAGGCAGTACTACCAAGCCTTGTAGTTTAAAGTAGTAAGATTTTCTAAAAGTCTTCAAGGAGAACTACATACCGAAGATCTACCTAGATAGGAAGATGAAAGAGTTCCTAGATCTGAAGCAAGGAAGTCTTACTGTAGCTGAATATGAAATAAGATTCAATGAGTTAATGGGATATGCAACTACATTGATTCCGACTAAGGAGGACAAATGTAAACAATTTGAGGATGGGTTGAATATGAAGATTAGAACGAGGTTAGTTATTACAAATTTGAGCAGTTTTACTGAGTTGAGAGCTGACTTGATCCGAATAAAACAATTGTTAAAAGATGGACAAGGAGAATACAAACAAGAGTTCAGAATGAAGAGACCTGGTGAGTCTCAAGTCAATTCTAGTAGAAGATATAGTAAACGCCAGAATAGATCCTTTCGACCACCGATTAGATCAAGACAATTAGGGTTTAGATTGAGGGGTAGTTTTGTACAATCTAGTAAAGGTAGAGGTGCAGTATTTGGACAGGCGCCAAAGATCCTAATTGTGAGCATTATGGAAAGCATCATGGTGGTGAATGTTGGAAGTTATCAGAAGCTTATCTTTGTTGTGGTTCCTTTGACCACCAGATCAGAGACTGTTCCGCAGTTTTCAGAGCACAGTCTGGAGTAAGAGGAGGAGCAATGACGAAAATGACTATTTAGTAGAGTAGTGTAAGTGGATATGGACAAAGAGGCAGAGGTAGAGGCAGAGTGAGTTCTGCTGGTCCTATTGTCAAAATTAAGGTGGGGAGTAATCAACCACAATCTCAGGCCAGAATATATGCTATCACCAGAAAGGAGGCTCAGAACTCCCTAGATGTTGTAGTAGGTGTGTTAAATGTTTTTCAATTTGAAGCATTTGCATTGGTAGATATTGCACCACATTTGGCATCTAAATTGCATTGTGATAAGGAAACGTTGAAATGTGGATTAGAGGTGAGTACACCGATAGGTAGTACAACAGTAATTAGAGAAGTGTGTAAAGGGTGTATAATTCGAGTTGATCAGGCAGAGTTAGAAGTTGTTATAATAGTATTGCAGTGAAGTGAGATATACCTGATCTTAGGTATGGATTGGCTCATTGCTCATAGGGCTGTAGTAAACTGCTATACTAAGGAGGTAATTCTTGAATCTCCTAATCAGTCGAGAGTAATATTTTGAGGTATTAGTCAAGCAGTGCCAGCCAGATTGATATCGTCATTGAGTGCATTAAGATTAATTCCACGTGGATGTTAGGATTGTCTGGGCTATGTAGTTAATACTCGTACTGAGAAGTCGATACAGGATATTTCAATTGTTAGGGATTTCCTGGATATGTTTCCCACAGAAATATCTGGTTTAACCCCAGATAGGGAGATAGAGTTTATTATTGACCTAGTTCCAGGTACTGCTCCTATATCTATTCCTTCATATAGGATGGCACCTGTGGAACTTATAGAACTTAAGGCTCGGTTACAGGAGTTATCGGATAAGGGTTTTGTCAAACCCATTGTGTCACCTTGGGAAGCCCCAGTTTTATTTGTGAAGAAGAAAGATGGGACTTTTAGGTTATGTATTGACTATAGACAGTTGAATCAGGTAACAGTTAAGAATAAGTACCCATTATCGAGGATAGATGATTTACTTAATCAGTTACAGGGAGCTCAGGTGTTCACTAAACTAGATTTAAGATCAGGATACTATCAGTTGAAGATATCAGAGGCTGATGTATCGAAGAGTACATTCAGAAGAAGATATGGGCACTTTAAGTTTATAGTGCGGCCTTTTAGGTTGAATAATGCGCCATCAACTTTTATGGCTCTGATGAATAAGGTATTTCAACCTTATTTGTATCATTTTGTGATTGTATTCATAGATGATATGTTGGTGTATTCAAAGAGTAGAGAGCAACATTATGAGCATTTGAGGTTAGTCCTACAGATAATGAGAGAAAATATATTGTATGCCAAGTTCAGTAAGTGTGAATTTTGTCTTTATTAAGTAGTATTTTTAGATCATATAGTGTCTGGATAGGGCATACAGGTAAACTCAAAGAAAGTAGAGGCAGTGATGAAGTGGGAAGCTTCGAGTAATATGTCTGAGATTTGGAGTTTTCTTAGATTAGCTAGATACTACCGGAGGTTTGTTGAGGGGTTTTCTTTGATCTCAGCCCCTTTGACAAAACTTTTGAGGAAAAGTGTACCATTTAGATGGACTAAAGAATGCCAAAGGAGTTTTGAGGAACTCAAGCATCGATTAACTACAACACTGGTATTAGCTATTCTGTATGGATCTGGAGGTTATGTTGTATATAGTGATTCTTTATACAAGGGGTTAGGATGTGTTTTGATACAGTGTGGTAGAGTGATTGCATATGCATCGAGACAGTTAAGGTCTTATGAGTTTAACTATCCAGTTCATAATCTAAAACTTGCTATAGTGGTATTTGCTTTGAAAATTTGTAGACATTATTTGTATGGAGAGACATTTCAGATATATACAGATTATAAAAGTTTGAGGTATTTATTGAGTCAGAAAGAACTCAATATATGACAACGGCTATGGATTGAATTGCTTAAAGACTATGATTGCATAATTGAGTATCACCCTAGTAAAGCTAATGTGATGGTTGATGCATTAAGCAGAAAATTAGATAGTAGTGTGGCACAAATGTAAATAATGAAGTTACCAAACCTAGTACAATTAAGAGCATTAAATGTTGAGCTGAATTTGGGGTAGAATGAGGCATTATTAGCTACATTGAAGCTTAGGCCAATGTTACATGAAAAGATAAAAAAAGCCCAAAGTAAGGATCCTGAATGAGTGAATCTTATTAAGAAGTTAAAAGTGAATATGAATTCTGAGTTTGAATTGAGAAATGATGCATTGTGGTTAAAGCAGAGATTGTGTGTACCCGATACAGAGAACCTAAGAAAAGATATTTTGGAGGAAGCATATATGGCAGCCTACACTATACATCCTGGTACTATTAAGATGTATAATACGTTGAAACAGCATTTCTGGTGGCCAGGGATAAAGAGCAAGTGGCTGAATATATGACTAGGTGTTTGACTTGCCAACAGATTAAGGTAGAACATCATACTTCGGTTAGGAAGTTATAGTCATTGCCTATTTCGGAGTGGAAATGGGAGAGGATCATTATAGATTTTATTTTGGGTTTGTCGAGAACTCTGAGGCAATATGATGCCATATGGCTCATTGTGGACAGATTCACAAAGTCGACCCATTTTTCACTAGTGAGAGAACAATATACTAGATCAGTTAGCCCAGAGGTATGTGAATGAAGCAGTGAGGTTGTATGGGGTCCAAGTGTCTATCGTATCGAACGGAGACCTCAGATTTACTTCGAGATTTTGTATAAGTTTATAGACAGCTTTAGGTATGAATTTAAACTTCAGTATGACATTTCTGTTAAGTCAAGAGGAATTTACGATGATTAATTTTGATGACAATCAAATAATAATAATGTTAGAAAGAAATGAACGTTTTTAACAAGTATGTTAAGTGTGCAGACAAAGTACAGAACATAGACGCAGAAGGAAACACAGACGCAAATATAGACGTAGATGCAGACGCAGACGCAGACGCAGACGCAAATTAACATAGACACAAACGTAGATACAGACGCAAAGTTTATATAGACGCAGACGCAGACGCAGATGCAGATGCAGACGCAAAGTTAATATAGACGCAGATGCAGATGCAAATGCAAATGCAGACTCAAAGTTAGTATAGACACAGACACAAATGCAGACGCAGACTTAAAATTAAT
>JANZXP010000194.1:33577364-33590851 GCA_027576715.1 Erythroxylum flavicans | reverse complement strand
AATGGAGAATGGTCAGAAATGTTTGGATTAAGAAGGATACTATAGGAGTTAGGAAACCTAGAACTCCAAGCCGAGTTGATGAGGGCTCTATCTAACTTTCTAGCAATACAGCCATCTCCACCTTGTTTGTTGGTCCAAGTAAACCTAGGGCCACTAGTATTTAAATCATACAAGGCATTGCCTTCCACACACCTCCTAAAGTCACTCATCCCATTTACAGCTGAATTGCTTAAGGATTCTGCCTCGTGAGGATACAAAACAGCATTAAAATTCCCTGCTATTATCCAATGATGATTAGTTATTGGGAGGTTAATATTTGACATATCAGACCAATGAGACTTCCTATGATTGAGGTTATTGGATCCATAAACACATGTTACTAAGAAGGAAGAGGGACAGTTCCTAGGGGAGAACTCTAAATGAATCAGCTGATCAGTTACGCTAAGGAGCAATCAAAACATTCAGGGTTTCACAATACCATAATCCTAGCATTTGAGGCTTGGTCTACATTACTGAAGTATTGCCATCTAAGTAACAAAATGGAGCAAACATTATT
Source organism: Erythroxylum flavicans (assembly GCA_027576715.1). Classification (NCBI taxonomy): domain Eukaryota; kingdom Viridiplantae; phylum Streptophyta; class Magnoliopsida; order Malpighiales; family Erythroxylaceae; genus Erythroxylum; species Erythroxylum flavicans. The sequence goes on along the minus strand of JANZXP010000194.1, from coordinate 33,590,295 downwards.
CACAAAAGTAGGAGATCTAATCTTGGATTCCAATAAACAAACAAAAGAATCAAAAAACTTCTTTATGTTTGTTTATACTGCTATCTGTTTTTAGGAGTTATTTAAACCCCTCACATTCCAAAACACAAAATCCATATAACCAATCCGCAAACACATCCTACTTATTGCTCGTACATCATTAGTTTGATGGATAATGTAGGCCTTCCAATCCATCAAACCTATATGCTTCATTCATGTATCTTCCTTTGTCGATTTACAAATTGAGCTTGTCCACAATCAAACGTATACTTCTTATGCATGCGAGTTGTTTTGCCTTTTAAAAGTTATTTATTACTTTTAAATTATTTATTTATTTATATTCTTAAACTAAATATTTTTCAATTTTTAAATTGCATGATTTAACTTTTAAACAATTGTATTAAAGTTATTGCTACGACGATTAAAATGTCATATAAAGTATTATAAACTTATCAAAAGCGTTGTATGTATGATATTTTTATTTCAAAATTATTAATTTCTTTTGAATAGAAAATTTATATTCATTTAAATAACTAATCTCCGTAAATTTATGTTATATATTAAAATTTACCAACATGGTATAAAATTATTTACAAAATTATTAATTTCTTTTGAATAAAAAATTTATATTCCTTCGAATAATTAATCTTCGTAGATTTACATTATATATTAAAATTTACATAGTATAAAATTATTTAAACCTAAATTATCATTAACTATTTCAATTTATTTACAAAATATTATTATTTAATATATAATAACATTGTACGGATATGTAAAAATTTTATTATATAATTATACATTGAAGAACAATAATTGCATGTTAATAATCTTATCTTATTATATTAATTTATCGCTTTATTTTATATTTTAGGCCGTAATAAAAAACTTCAATCACAATATACAATGACTAAATACCAAATATATAAATTAATTTTTAAATACTAATCTATACTCAATTTAAAATAAATATATTTGTTTTTATTCTATGATCATAATACTTTTTTGCGCCTAAAATATATATAGACAATGTTATATATACATATATTTATTTTTAAAAATATTAAAAAGTTTTCATATCAAATTTTTAAAATTTAGACTAATACATGATACACTATCAAACCATCTATTATTTCATTAAAAAGTAAACTATTTTGAAATTTTAAATTAACATTTAATGTCTTTTAAATATACAAGAAATAAAGTTTAGACGTCAAATGAAGCTTTTTATAACAATTAAAATGTCATATAAAAGTCCAGAAGTTAGTATCCGCTTATAAAAAATGAAAAGTATTATTTTTATTTAAAAAAGTTAAAATTTAAAATTATTATCAAGATGATTAAAATGTCATATAAAGTATTATAAACTTATCAAAAGCGTTGTATATATGATATTTTTGTTTCAAAATTATTAATTTCTTTTGAATAGAAAATTTATATTTATTCAAATAACTAATCTCCGTAAATTTACTTTATACATTAAAATTTAATAACATAGTATAAAATTATTTAAATCTAAATTATCATTAACTACGTCAATCACAATATCACATTATACAATGACTAAATATCAAATATATATAATTATTTTTTAAATTCTAATCTCTATTCAATTTAAAAAAAATATATTTGTTTTTTCTATGATCATAATACATTTTTCCTCCCTAATATATATATAAACAATATTATATATACATATATTTATTTCCAAGAATCTTAAAATGCTTCCATATCAAATTTATTTAAATTTAGAATAATGCATGATACGCTATCAAACCATCTATTATTATTTCATCAAAAATTAAACTATTTTTAAAAAGTAAATTAACATTTAATGTCTTTTAAATATACCATAAATTAAATTTAGACGTCAAATGAAGCTTTTCTATAATAATTAAAATATCATATAAAAGTCAAAAAATTAATATTTGCTTATAAAAAATAAAAACTTTATTTGTTATTTAAAAGAGTTAAAATTCAAAATTATTTTTATGTCAATTAAAATGTCATATAAAGTATTATAAACTTATGAAAGGCATTGTGTATGTTATATTCTCTTATATTCTCTACAAAAATTTGTTTTGCTAACAAACAGTATGTTATATTCCCTCATATTCTCTACAACTAATGAACCCCGGTAACATTTGATTCTTTTGACGTTTTTCGTCTTTATATTAGACAACAAACCATTGTACTATTAATTTGGGACACTTTTGATGCAAATGAAAGGCAACAAAATGTTTAGACCTTGCATACTTATCCAGTTGATGTATGTCGTAGGCTAAAAGTTCACTTTTATAATGTTAGTTCTATTTTTGTTCTCATTATACTATTATTTTCCTTATATTTATTCTTGTATATTCATTTTAGCCTTACAACTTTAAATTTTCAGGTGTTGCATTATCCACATGGTTTGATTATGCAATTCTCATTGATCTACCAGTACAGGAAGCAGTAGATTTAAAAAATAGGTGCTTCCACGTTTCCTGTCTTTACAACAAACAAAGTTGTGTATGCATTTTTACATATAGTTATACGTACGCTTATAATTACCATTTTCCTAGGGCGCAACATAATAACAAGCAGCTAAAAGACTTTGTTACTCAACAAACTTACCTCAAATATGATCCTGATGTATCTTTTGGATCAAATCAAAAATTTCAAATATCATTTTCCTAAAACCCACCGATAAGGTACATACATTTTATAGTCTTCTATGAAGTTTTTTCTCACATATTATTTATCTAATTTGAATATTCGTAACAAACATCTATGTGTCCAGACAACATGGATTAAAGCTCGTATTTCTTTTCAACACATTCTACAAAAATATTGGTATATGAGCTGCAAAAAATGTTTTCGTTCAACTGTCGTTACATATGGAGTTACATTTGCATGTAATTCTTGCAAGGAGAAACATCTAGCTGAACCTAGGCATTTCTTCCCTTTTTTCCTTTTCAATTGTTTACCTTTTTTAAAAATAAATAAGGGATAAACAAGCCCCATATATCACGAACAATCAAGTTCTTTTTATGTCCCCTTCAAAACATATCCTAATAAGATTTTGGCACATGCCCAGATACTTTTATTGTAACTTAAGTTTAAAATCATTCATATCAATTCTAATACAATTTTCTAATATTCTTTATTTATTCAATTATACATTTTCTCATTTACTTTCTTTTTAAATGTAGATGTCGGTATGATATTGATTTGACTGATAGCACAGGAACTGTGACAGCAACCATTTTTGGTTAACTTGCAGAAAATATGTTGCACTTCAGTGCAGTTGAAGCTATGCAATATTACAACCAAGTTATATTTTTATACTCATTACAAATAAAAATACATTTGATTATTTTTTATGGCATCTTTATTATATGACTAATAATCTACACTTTTCGCTTTAGTAAACAGAGTATTGAACTTCCTCTCGATAAGGTCCATGCTAAATTGAAGACAAAAACTTTTCTCCTTCATATCAAACATGTTCAGATCCAATCATTGGACGGAAGGCAACGCTTCACTGTTATCTATTACCACCAAACTGGTGATGCTGAATTAAAGCGAAGTTCAACTTTAAACGAAAAAAGTGATAATAGCAATGCTAAAATGACACTTTCAACTATTTCAGGTACTTATCAATATCTATTAAATTTGTTTTGTTTTTTTATTCATGGATACTGTTATTGATTTTTACCATTTTCAAACAATTTTAAGCTCATTAATTTACTTTTATTATTTATTCGTTCAACATTCTTATAAGCAAGGTGATCTTCACCTTAATACTATATCACTAAAATACTTTGATTTTTTTAATTTTCAAAAGATATTCCTTTTTCTTTTTCAAGAGTTAAAGAATGCCTAAACAAAAGATTCAAATAAATTGAACCAAAACCAATGTCGATATCAGATGTTCTTGTTGATGATCGCAAGAAAAAACCTAAATTATCATAAACTTTTGCCATAATCTCTAACACACCATAAGCATGTAATTTTTTAAAAAAAATTATTTACGATATGCTATTTCAAATGCACAACAATTTAGTTTCTATTATAAAAATTTCTACAACTTATTATAAACGCATGATTTACTATGATTTTATCTATAAATTTCACCATGTTTTAGACAATACTTCTCCATGTGTCCGATATACTATAAATATATAACAAACAACGTACAGATATTATCCAAGTAAATTCTATTTTGCACATTTTAGTTTAGAGGGCATTATCGTTTTGAAGATCTCACTGTGCATTTGTGCAGTGTCCACCTGCTAGTTATCCAATAAGGATGGTACAACTAAAAAGGTTAATAATAGAAGTCAAAGGTTATTTTTTTTCTTATTATCTAGTAAAGATGGTACATCCGAAAAGGTTGATCCTAGAATTAAAGGAGACGACATGTGTTCCATAATTTAGGATTGAGGATTTTAATTTTAGCAATTTAAGTTTTTAATTAAATTTAAGATAATTATAATTAATTAATATTATATAAGTTAATTTTTATCTATTAGTTTTAATTATAATAGAAGTAAAGGAGACGACATATAATTGCGGTCTCTATTAAATAGTTAAATAGGATAGTGAGAGTTTAGTTGGTAAATCCCCTTCTACCTATTAAGGTGTCCAAGAACCATGTACGATGATTGTTTTATGGATATTTTTGGTATGGCTTTATAGTCAAACTCAACTAGGGGTGAATCTTGAATAACTAATTAATATATATATATATATATAAGTCGGATTATATATTTATCACAATTCAAAAGACTTTAGAAAAAGAATTATCCCATGACCCTTTATATAAAAATATATCCGACATCTTTTCATTATTTTCTTGCAAACTTACTAGCCCTAATTAGAAACTCCAACCCATAAAGATTTTCAGCAACATGATCAATTGTAACTTGACACAAAGATACTGCGAAAATCGAATCCTTATTTTAAGAATGAGCGAGAGCCCTTACATGTCCATATACGTATAGAACCAAGATAAAAGCTAGAATAAAATGAAAGCTTTAACGAAATGAACAAAAAGAGAACCAAGATTGAAATCATACCTTATATTATTCAAAATTATAGGACATTAGGGTTTTGTATTATTATAGAATTGGTAGACCATTGTTTAGAAATTAGAATTGGGGGTTAAGGCTGCTGTTCCGTCTAAACAGGTCCGACCGTCAATAAGCCGTTGAAGATTGTACCTCGGAAACGTCTTCTTGATGTACTCTAATACCTTCCCATCGTTTCCAAGCACCTTGCACAGGGCATCCAAGTAGAAATCTGGCAGCCTACCAGTTTTTCGTATCTGAATGAAAATGGTACGACTGATTTCTTGACATACGTCAGGTTTTACAATTTTCTTCTTAAGCTCAGTGTCCCGATGGTCGTGCTTGATGATGACGGGGTTATAACTTCTGGGGCTTCCAGGAAACAGGAGTTTCCTGAGACACTCCTCGAAGTTGATTTCTGTTTTCTCAAGAAAGAGCTCTGTTTCTCCCGAGGAAGCTTGGATGATCCAAGTTATGACAATAATTCCGATGAGAAGCGACGGGCACATGCTAGCCTTTGACATGTTTGAAGCTGGCTTTGATACCTGTTCTCCAAAATATACTGAGTTCGCTGTGTATTTATAGGGTTTATGATTATGAGGTCAAACGGATTGCGTTATGTAGTAATATCTAAGTAACATTCCTTTATTTTGACTTTAATAATCTCAACTTCCATCTGAATTGTAGCTTCAATGGTGAATGGGTAATAGATTCATCAACATTCGTTATAAGACCAGCTATTAAGCATCTGTAACGCATATTCTTTGATTATTAATTGGTTCACATTTGCTACCATTGTAACTGTCACTTTATTGTAATAAACCATTTCTGTCTATAAGTCACTATTAATTCAATAATAATATAAAATTTAAAAATTTTTAATTTTTTGATAACTAAAATTCATGAAAAAACTCCTCATTTTCAATTTTTTAGAAGACTTCTTTTCAACCTTCGATTAAAAATAAAGATATATCTAACTCAATTGTTAAATTTGACTCATTCTAATTAAACTTAAGTTATATTAATAATTTAAGAAAATTATAATATATTATTAATTTGAGTCTAATTTAATTACTTAAATTCAAGTTTAAAAATTGACTTAAATCGATACATGAATTTTGTTGCTATTTTATAACTTAAGTAAGAGAGAGAATTTTTATAAAATTAAAAATCACAAGAATTTTTTAAAAGAATTTTAAAATTTTAAAAATATTAAATTGCAAGGAAGTTCCATGTATTCTATTCTATCTTATAATTAAAAATTGAGTAATTGTATTAAATTTGTTTAGAACGCACTATAATAGTAAATGCAAAAGATTCAAGAGTTTATGCCCTTCGCCAACTTAATTTATTTTAAGAAAATTGTACCTGCTTCCCCCCAACTTACGGTGGTCCAAAGTTCCAATTAAGATCCATCATTTCTTGCACTCTTTCCGCCAACCACTATACCTTTGCTATCCAACTTACAGGCCGCAATTCCTTAATACCTGTTTAGTTAAATGTTAATTAATAGAATAAAACAAGACGAAATAAAATAGAAAGGAACAGTTTATAATAAAATAAAATATAATATAATAAAAAATCATTTAAAAATAATAGAAGGGTTCGTAATATAATGTAGTGAAATATTGTTTGGAAGATGGATGGAATGGAATAAAATATATAATAAATGACTATTATATCTCTGATATTAAAATGATTGTTGCAAGAGGTTTAACTCTATAATTTTAAAACAGAAATTATATCTAATTAAAAATTCACTCGCAATCGTGATAAATAACTTTTTATATATTTTCTACTTTAAAATAATAAAAATTCTATTATTTTATTATTAATTATATACAATTTATTATTAATTATATAAAAATATTACTATTAATTATTTAATAAATTTTATTCTATTATATGTGATTTATTTTTAAAAACTATTTATTTATATTTTTATTTATATAAAATATATACAAACAATTAAAGAATAATTTTTTATATAATTTCTATTTTCATTAATAAAAATTTTATTAAAAATTTTCTATTTTATTATTAATTATATACGATTTTTATTAATAATATAAAAATATTATTATTAAGGTAAGGAGAAATTATATAAAAATATTAGTAATTATATACAAGAAAATTAGGATTAGAAGAAATAATTGGTATTAAGAAAATTTCTTGAGAGTATATTAAGTAATATGTATTTATTAATTTACGTTCCAACCTAACCCTTCCAAATTGGAGGTTTCTTACTTTCACTGTTTAGGATAAAATAGAACGTAACATGAAATCTTCTGCTTCCATTCCATTCCGTTCTATTCCATTATGAAAACCTCAATCAAATAATAGAAAGTTTGTTATATTCCATTATGTTAAATTACTAACTCTCCAATATCAATCTCACCGAACTTTTTTATTGTACGTATAGTTCCATTAATTGGGTCATTAATAGCCAAGAGTCTGAATTTACAGAACATGAAAGTTTACATGAGCCTCGAGGACTACCGAAGAAACAACAATGGGGGTTGAACGATGATCCTTTTCTGGCCCAAGCTCAGAAAATCTCTACATTTTCAATCCCGATAGGAGCCCGATGAAAAATTTCTGGCGGATGTGAAACGAGAGCAACATTGGCGTCACCACGCATCTAAACACATTCCCGGCGAGAACCGTGGTAGCCATATAAAATCCAAACTTTTGAATAGCTAAACCTAAAATTTTATTACCAGCGATCAACAATATAAAAATATCAAATCAAGTTCATTGCTAAACAATTTCAATCCTCGTCAAAGATCTTTTTAGTTCTTATTCTCAGCCCCACTCTTTCTAGCAGAGCAACAGATGTTGATACAAATGGAAGTTCCTATCGAGACCACTGGATTGGCTACTAATAATCTACTCAGCAGGTAATAATGTCATATCAATTCTCTATACTTTCCACTAGCCATATTTCAGCATCTTGTCCCTCAACTCACCAGCATAGCAATTGAATGTCTCCAGCTGATAATGCTAAGAACATGACTTACATAACTTTAAGCAAGATAACTCTCAAGTAAAGGAACTATTTGCAGTTTCACATAAAAATCTGTCTCGGAGATCATAAATCAAATGATGCAAAATTCAAAAGATCAAACTTAAATACTTAATGGAAGGTAAATTAACTGCCATGCCAATTCTTATGGGTTTGATTATGTAAAGCACCTGCTACAATGAATGCTGTACAAACGTAAATTCATAAACAAGTTTTGTAACTAGAAAAGTGTAATTAAATATACTGCCAGCCCCTTCAGAATTTCAGCTCACAGAGACGCACACATCCATACAGAGCACGAATGTAGATAAATCCATCTATTTTCATGCACTTGAAAATGGAACCAAAGGGGTAAAAGGAGCAACTTCTTATTCATAGCATCAGAAGAAGTGATCGCTCAATGTAACCACGAGGGATTAATGGATTCCATTGATATTCATAAAAATCACAGATGATAAAAACTTATCACTGATTCATTTATAGTCAATAAGAAAAACTTAAAAAACTTACACCGAAAACATTCCTCAAAGCATTATAATCTATACTCGAATCCTTAAATTGCGAATGAATTGTAATGAACCCCCAAGATTGGAATTCTTTTTTCTCAAATACATGACTAATGGGCCTGTGGCCCAAGGCGCTTCCTTAGCTTCTTGCTCTTGTGCTTGTTCATCTGCTTCTTCCTCTTCTTCTTCACACTATCGGCCTACACAATCCTTGCATCATCAGCCTCCGTCTGATCAAACTCAATTGCGGAAATAGGGTTTAAGGAGTAGGCAAAAAGGAAACTTGGATCATAAATCTGAAATTTTTTGATGGGATTGTTGATGATGTTTTACACCCATGATGGGTCAAATGGTCATCTTGCATGAATAACTACTAACGGTAGTTATTCATAGATAATATATATAAAGAGACGCTGGTTCTTTATGTAATCTCTCGAAGGTTTTTACAAAAAAAAAACTAAGGCACGAGATCTCTGCGTTCTTTAACTGGTGGAATATAACGAATCATCAAGTATGTATGTTTTGTTTTCTATGCATATACAATCAATCCTGGATGAATAATCTATGTGGTTATTACTTGTGATCTGTTCATATCGTTCCAACATTTTTAATGCTTTGGAAGTTTGTTTGTCGAACACTGATTGTTTCATTGTTGTTCCCATCTGAAAATTCCCAGAATTGTTCACAAGTTCAGAAAAAACAGTCTCCTTTTCAAAAACGGCAACAGATCATGAAGTCACCTGTGTTACAGGTGCATAGAGTGGAAGTGTGATGTAGCTGCATAGAATTTGAGCTCCTGATCTGAGAAAATATTATTACCATATCTGGTTTTTGTCGAGCTTTCCTACTAAGGTTTGTTCTGAAAAATTATCAATAGGTCGGTATTGTAAGAGCAAAAAGAACACAAAGCTGTAGAAGTTTTTAACTTATCCAAGGGTTACTCTCATGATTGTAACAACAAAATCCTCACGAAAACATGATTTCAATCCAAACTCAGGAAGAAAAGTGGATTCACAGGTAGAAACCTTGAATAGTTCTGTTATATTCCTTTCCTTCTTAAGATGCGTATGTATGTTGCTGACTATCAATTGTGTTTTGACTCATTTCCTCTCTCAGTTTCTCCATCAAGATGGAAAAGGACGCTGCTGCTCCCTTAATAATTTTATGATTAACTATCGCCCCATCTGATAAAGGCATTGCATGATCAAGACAGAGAGACAGAGAGAGAATACATTATATCAAACTAAACAAGGTGTATGTTTTGATTGTATAACAAATTGTAAAGGTGTCAATTTGCTATACCCAAATTCTAGTTTGTTGTATGATTACCTTGTCGTTTCAATGTGAATTTCTCCTTGAAAGTCATGTTCCATCAGCCCTTGTTATTCTTATTTTACTGTTTAATTGCTTTTCTATTTAAGCTGTGTGAGTAACTTGATGCTATTAAATTTTTTCTAATTATAATCAATGGTGATATCATTCTTATTTGGATGAGCGTGAAATGAAACATCAATTAAACAATAAAATTCAAATAAGCAAAGCTTTAGAATAACAATCCAACAAGCCAAAAATAGTACACTTATTCATATATTTATAGAAATACTTGTTTAATTTGTAATTTAGTAAAATTTCAAATAAAGAATAATAAATACTGCTTGAATGCTGACAAGAGGGTGAAATTAAAGAAATAAAAATAAATAAAATAAGGTCAGAGAGAGAAAGAGCAACAGTGAGCGTTGAAGGGGCGGAGCAGGAATGGCAGGTGAGAGATCAGATAAGGTGCTGTTTTCCAGTCCAAACCCATTCCAATAAAGACCCAACTACTTTTCTGACTTTTCCTTCTCCCTTTCACTACAGGTAACAAAGATAGGGCAAAACCCAAACAATTTGGTATTGTTTCTGGTCAACCCAATCCTGATCTTTCCATTCTGTCTTCCCCTTCAACCAATATAGAGCCTTACAACTTTGTTCCAGACTCAATCTCGTAAATCAACAATACACGGAGCAGTCAATATAATACGAGGATTATTTCTTTAGATAATATTATCATAAGGAATGGTATGAATGAAGCCGTATATGTATGTATAGATGTACTCGAGCAATTTGATAGGGTTTATATTGGCGGTGGTATCCAGTGCCTTTATTGGCTCCAGTTTCATCATCAAGAAGAAGGGTCTCAGAAAGGCCGGTGTCAATGGTCCTCGTGCTAGTAATTATCTTCAAACATCTTCTCTTCTTGTAAATATGAAGTTTTACTCTCTTTTCTTTTTTCGGTTGTTCAATGCAAGCTTCACTCTTTTCTTTCTTATTAAATTGCGTGTATGTTCTCCTTCTATAGGTGTCGGAGGATATGGCTATCTGTTGGAGCCCCTCTGGTGGATTGGCATGCTCACTAGTAAGCATATCGCTTCTTTCTGCTTTCGGAATTCTTTTTTCACTATTTATGAGTTTCACAATGATTCTTCGATAGAAATAATGCATCTGCTCACATTCCCTAATCTTCCCTCTTTTTTTTTATAAAAAAAACTTTGATGGAAATTAATAGTGATTGTTGGAGAAATTGCTAACTTCGTGGCATACATTTATGCTCCTGCTGTTCTTGTGACCCCGCTTGGTGCATTGAGTATCATAGTGAGGTATTATTGATTTATGCTTAACTACTTGTTTGCGTATAATACGTGGTTTAACTACCAATGGTTTTGAACCACCTATCCAATTTGTTCTTCTGATGAAGTGTGTACACAACTTGGTAGTGCTGTACTAGCCCATCTTTTGTTGAAGGAAAAACTGCAAAAAATGGGAATGCTGGGTTGTCTTTTATGCATAGTAGGTGCCACGATGATTGTGCTTCATGCCCCAGAAGAGCGATCTATTAAATCTGTTGAAGAAATCTGGGTTCTAGCTACCCAGCCTGGTATTCTACTTGCAATTTTCTTTTTCTCTTCTTCATCCCTTTCTATAAAGTTTCGCTTCTTATTGGTTCAGTGTGTATTCTTGTCCAGCATTTCTTTTGTATACAGCCTCTGTCATTGCTGTAGCATTGGTACTTATTCTTTATTGTGCTCCCCGCTTTGGCCAAACGAACATCATGATTTATATAGGAATCTGCTCTGTAGTTGGATCATTGACGGTAAGCAATTTGTCAATTATGTTATTAATTTCTTCTTACGATTTGTCTACTATGTAATTGATTTATTACTATTGGCTTAGTATGATAGAAATAGTTTGCTTTGCTTTGAGAATTTCCACTTTTGATCTGTTATGAGACCCCAGATCTGATCTTCAGATCGATTGGTTTTCCACTTTGCAGGTTATGAGTGTAAAGGCCATAGGCATTGCAATAAAACTCACAATTGAGGGAATAAATCAGGCCAAATACTTCCAGACATGGATTTTTACAATGGTTGCTGTAACCTGCATCATCACTCAATTGAATTATCTAAACATGGTTAGTAGCTTAGTGATTATGCAAACTCTCCCATAATAGGGTTAATGATTGAATCTATTAACATGACTTGGCCAAATATGCTATCACATGTATGATTGCTCTACTATGTCTTTGACGTTTGCTTAAGCAACTTAGTGCAGTTCTGTTTAAGCTAGAATTCTCCATTTCAAGCTTGTTAATAAGCTCCTTGAAGATTGTATTTCTTCCTTTATTGCTCGACCAAGGTTCGGTTTGATTTGTCTATCATCCATTATCTCTCTCAACTGATGGTTTTATCCCCTCTATGAATATAGAGGAATTTCAACAACGGCCACATAAATATTTGAAGGCCCAGGAGTTTCACCAAAATCTTGGACTTTTGGTAGTTAAATGCATACATAATCAATATCTGTGAGTGCCTTTGGAATATGTATTATCTTCGGAAAATTTGTGATTTTGATTTTTAATGTGATGGGCTTAAATGTTCTGGGTTTTTGGTGGTAGATTATCCTAACAAAAGAGTTTCCAACTCCAAGTAGCATTGGCTGCTTCTTTTGGTGGAGCCAACTAAGAATATAAAAAATGATGATTGAGATGATATCTTGAGGGGAAAAAAAGCCCTACTTTGGTCTCACACCTTTTTTTTTCCCCTCAACTGAAAGCCCCTTCTGCTTAATAATCATATTTAGTTGATTTAATGAGGAGGTTTAGTTGTGGATGGAATTTGTGACTAGTGCTTCACTATTTGAGTTTACTGCATTGTGTGTGCTTGAGTCTTAATTACTAAAAAAGTATATTTCAATATTTGACCAAATTCTGCTATCCAAGGTTTGGATATTAAAATGTTGCACCCCATGAAGTTCATCCAATATCCACCTGTAGAATCCGAAATTTACCCTTA
>JANZXP010000194.1:33555518-33569601 GCA_027576715.1 Erythroxylum flavicans | reverse complement strand
ATCACTTGGATTAGTGGAATGTTTACCTGTTTGGATATTTGAGCATGGTTGAGGACTCACAATGATCTCATTTCTAGGACTAGGATTTGATTCTTGAACTTGCTTCAGTGCTGGAATGTCTTGAGTTTGATTCGGTGTTGGAATGTCTTTTCTCCTTGAGTATACTTGAGGAGAACTTGGGAACTTATGGGGGGTTTTGGTTAGGATTGGAGGTAACTCATGAGGTTTTGTGTCTTGACTTGGCTCGGGTTCTGTGATGCTGATAGAATTTGGTTGGGTTGAGTGGAAAGGAGTTGGAGTATGAGTGAGGTCTAGGGTATTTATTGGTTTGAAGGAATTGCAAGGACTATCTTCCATTATGCTATAGGACTTTGAGAAGAAAAATTTGCACTCTGAGAAAGTGACATCAGCTGAGATATAGGTCCTTTTTGCAGACGGATTGTAACACTTGTATCCCTTTTGAGTTGATGAGTATCCTAGAAACACACACTTAATGGCTCTAGGATCAAGCTTCCCCCAGTTTTGGCTATGGATATAAACAAAGGTAGTACACCCAAATACCCCAGGAGTGAGTCCATTGGAAGTTCTAAAATGAGGGTAGAAAGAGTTTAGGAGCTCTACAGGACTCTTATTGTCTAGAACATGTGAGGGTAGTCTATTGATCATATCTGCTTCACCTAAATAAGGCTTGAGTGGTATTAAGTAGGTGTCCATTTTTTCTTTCAGCCACTCCATTTTGTTGAGATGTATTAACACAGGATGAATCATGAATAATACCATTTGATTGGAAGTAAGGACATAAGACTTGGTTAAAATAGTCTCTAGGATTGTTTGTTCTAAAACTCTTTATCTTTACCCCAAATTGGTTTTGGATCATTGAATGAAAAATTGGAATAATAGTTCCTGCATCAGATTTTTGTTTAAGGAGAAATGGCCATGTAACTTGAGTACAATCATCAATTAAATAGACAAACCAACGAGCTCCAGAAATATTGGGTATAGTGGATGGACCCCATATGATCACTATGAATCACATGAAAAGGATGAGCTCTTTTATTATTAATAGGAAAAGATACACGAGTATGTTTTGCCAATTCACAAATTTCACAATGAAAGTCAGAGATATCTAATCCTTGAAACAAGTGGGGAAACATAGTTTTTAGAACTGCAAGTGATGAATCACCTAGACAAAGATGATGCAAACAAATGGAATCTTTGTTCGAAGAACTAAGGAAGGATGAAGGTGTATTTATCTTAGCTTTTTGATATGGTTCAAGGTGATAGAGACCAATCCATTCCTTAGCAAGTCCAATCCTCTTCCCCTTGTCCTGGTCTTGAAAAACACAGCAAGAAATAGAAAAAATGGCAACATAATTAAGGTCATTAGTAAGCCTTTGGGTAGGGATTAGATTGGCTGATAATTTTGGTACATGTAAGGAATTTTTGAGAGTGTAGGGCTCAATTTTATGTCTCCATAACCGGCAGCAGTGGCTAATTCTTCATTGGCAACTATGATTTTCCTATTATTTGGACTAGGGTTGTATGTGTGGAAAAACTGTGATATAGGAGTCATGTGGTCTGTGACACCGGAGTCTATAATCCAAGAGTTATTGTAATACTTAATTTCTGAGGTGTCCGTATATAAAGAAAATGTAGGTTTATTTGAGAGAGCAAAGGAACATGTACCTTTCGGCTGTCTAAAGGAACTCAACAAACCTCTTAATTTCTCAATCTCTTCATTACTAAGACTCCAATCCCTGCTGCTAGATTTTCTTCTTCTTCCTTCTGTTCAGTCGAATGTGCCCGTGGTCGTGGTTGACCTCCTCGATTTCCCCATTCACGAGTTGGTGGCTTCTCATTCAATTTCCAACAGGTCTTCTTTGTGTGTCAAGGTTTTTTGCAATAGGTGCACCATAGATTATCCTTAGTTTCCTTCCACAAGTTACCTTTTCCAAATTGCTTAAGCTGGGCTTGATCACTCCTTTCTTTGTCTTGTTTATCTGCCTTTATCACCATTGCTGACCCATCCATCTTCTGGGGCTCAAGCATCAGGTTTTTTTGGCTCTCCTCTGCTCTAATCAGGGAAATAACCTCTTCTAGTGAGGGTATAGACTCCCTTCCATGAATTTGAACCCTGACTTGATCAAATTCAGGGTTTAATCCAGCCAAGAAATCATAAATATGCTCTTTTTCTATAAACTTTTTCAGAACAACTTCTTCAGGACTTTTCATCTCAATGACCTAATAATGGTCAAGTTCTTGCCAGAGAGTTTGTAGAGTGTTAGCATATTGTGTGACTGATTTGTCTCCTTGCTTGGTGGCATGGGCTTTGATCTTAATTTCATAGATTTGAGCAGCAGTTCATGCCTTTGAATAAATACTTTGAACACAGTCCCAAATCTCCGTTGTAGTGATTCCACAACCATGACATGATCATGGAGTCCTCTTCTTCCTACGTTTCTGTTGCTAAATTCCTTGTTGCAGGTCCTGATTTTAGCATGTGATCAAGCTGCCCTTTCCCTTTGAGATAGGTGCGAACAAGGAGTGACCACTTGAGGTAATTCTTGCCATTGAGTCTGTTGGAGACACGAACATTCTGTAGTTCCCCAATTTTCTGGACAGAGATAGATTCATCTGAGCTGGAAATTGTGGTTTGAGAAGTTCCAGAATTTGCTATGGTGAAATAAGGGAAAGATTGGGTAAAATAATAGTTATGGAGATTGAGAAATCTGACAAGAATGAGCAGCAATGAAGGCTGCACCAAGAAAAAAAAACAAAGAATACTTCCAGAAAACCTTAGGGCTTTGATACCATGTTAAGATTTCTAGGAAAACTTATCTTTTTATTTAATATACACGGATACATATATATACAACTTACTAGCAGGAAAATAGGTACTAATCTTAACTAAACTATATCTAGAAGTCTACATTAGACTTGATTATAGGGATTTTTGCTTCTAATAATCTTATCCCATAAGATTGATCTTATCTAAATCTCTATTCTTCAATAGTGTCCAGTCCCTGTAATTCCACGGCTCTTCTGTTTCTCTTAAACAACATCGATTTATTATTGAAATCCCATAAAATAGGACCGAATTTCTTCAACCAATCCACTCCCAAAATAGCTTCAAACTCATTTAAAGCCAATAAGAACAAATTAGTGGGGAATAATTGAAAACCCAACCACAGAGGAACCTCTCAACGTTGAAATGAGATGCGAATTTTATTTCCATAAGCCTCCACCACCTGCAACCCATCTGATGGCTCAATTGGCAAGTTTAATTCATTGACCCAATGTTAATTCATGAAACTGTGCGTACTCCCAATTGATGAGGATTACCCAAGGTTTTCTCGCAACGTACCCTTGAATCTTCATCGTTTGAGGTGCCTTTCCCCTTGAGATTACGTGCAGCAATATGTCTGGTTTGTCGACATCTTCAACGTCATGGTTCTTAGCTTCTCCCTGTTCTAATTCTTCGACACCATCTAACCAATACAATCTCCTGCACCGATGGCCTCTGGTATAAACTTCATCACAATTGAAGCATAAGCCCTTAGATCGCCTCTTGTCCATGTTCGTTCTCGTCGTCTAAAATTCTTTTGTTGGTTTTGATGGAGAGCAGTTGTGGGATTGCTCATTGATGGTTTAGAGAAATTGGTCGTGGGTTTCTTTGGGCCTCTCCTCCTCTCATACAAATGGGTCAACTCATAGCTGTAATTAAATCCTTTGGTCTATGCAATTCCACCTCGATTGTGATATATTCCTGTAATCTGCTTATAGAAATTTCCACCTCTTGTTCTGAAGTAAGGGAACCTGCTCGGGCTGATACTTGTTCAAATTTGTGTTGATAATCTTCCACTGTGCTGTTTTGACAAAGTTTGGAAAGTTCCCCCAATTTGTTGCCTTGAATCAAAGGCCCAATCGAAGATGATATTGCTGTTTAAATTCTTCCCATAAAATTCCTGGCTTGTCTCTGTCTAGCTTGAGGAACCAAACTTGTGCATCATAATGAAGTTGGTAAGAGGCAATTTCCACCACCTCTTCTTTGGGCATGCGCTAGTATCGGAAATAGTGATCACAACGACTTAAACATGCAAGTGGGTCCTTTTTCCTATCATAAGCTGGAAATTCCAACCGGGCTTATTAAGGTGGTTGAAGTCGACCCTCAGCGCGGTTAGTATCTTGGGTTGGTTAACTGGGGCCACGATTCACACTCCCAACTTTGCCCTACTATCCTTGGACTCACGTGGCAGCCAGCTCCCGTGAAAGCTCTTCAATACAATTGGAAAGATTCTCGCGCTGAGCTCGATCCCTTTGGCGCTCCTCTGGTGTCTTTGACGGTCCCTTTGATGCTCCTCCTCACTCCTCTGATGGTCCTTTTGGTAGATTTTCATGAAAGCTTCGAATTGTCTTTGTAAGCTAGTGAATGAATCGCCATAATTTTTGGCTTTGATACAAAGTTGTTATGGCCCCAGATTTGGGATCTAGTTATAGGATGATTTAACATGAAATCCAATTGTAAATTTTGTGAAGAATTGTGTTTTTGTAAGTTTCTACCTTGGTGACCTATTTTGACGAAAAGAATAAGGGCTCGTTAGAGAGAACCCTTCGATCTCATAAGAACAAAGTTTGTGAAATTTTTCCTCTCTTCCCTTGAATGTAATCAGCATACTAAATTTATCAGTGAGCCAATAAACTAACTACTATATTTAGGCTCACATTCAGCCTAACAACAACAATAAAACCAACCACTAATGGCTAAAACAAAGGACATGATCTAAACAGAAAACATAAAATCTGCTAATATTAAATCAGCTTCAATTCTGGAAGTGCTGGAACTGCTCCACTAGCCAGCTGCCACTTCTTTTCCACGTGTCTGACGTGCCAATCTGCAATGTACGTTCCCATGGAAGCAGTCCACTGTACTGCTGCCCATAACATAACTCTTCTCAGTGGCACCTCTGTTTCAGTTCTGCCTACCATCCCCTTTCGTTTTTGGCCAAACAAAGGTGGTTAATTGAACTCTTGAGACATATTTGCGGTGCTTCACTAGTGCCAACCCTACTAGATGAATGGATTGGTTAACTTGGGCTGAGTACTCTTATGACACAAGCTTCAACTCTTCCTTGCGTGCTACTCCTTTGGAAATAGTCTGTGGGTGTCTACCAACCTGCTGCTCTCCTATTGCCTAGGCATATCCAAGCTCTTGCAAACCCTAGATGAGATCCTCCACTTCTTAGTACAAAATTTATTACATGCCCAACAAAAGTGAAGGTAACATATGATTCCATGCACTACCATATGGAAGATCATGGGTGGGATCCATGACCCATGACCAACAAATTGGATTTATTATCAACTATAGAAATCCATCTGGTGTTTCATGTATCTTGTTTGACGCCATTCCATGAAGGAGAACATTTGGTAGTCTATGTTGCCTGTGCAATTCCCAGAAATTCCACCTCACGTTTTGGCAATCCTTGATCACTGAATTATAGGAACAACGAAGAGGTTTAAGGCACTTCACCAGCAGAAGCTTCTTGAGAGTCTCTTACTTCCATGCGTCAAAGGTTTCCTGACTTTTCGCCTAGTAGAAGCGGTTTGTTCTATGCAGCATAATTAGCTGATTGTCTTCATTTCTTCCTTGGACTCTTGATTGCTATTATGGTCTAATTGTCCCACATTCGACAAATAAGGGGCTGATGTGGAGTTGTAGGCTTATGGGCTCTCCCACCCTTTAAGCTAGCTTTTGGGGTTGGGCTCTCCCTTAAGACCTGTAACAATTGCTGTCTTGATTCTTTTAACCATTGTATTGATTATGTTCTGCCCTATCATTCTTTTTTTCTTTGTAAGTCTTATCTTCCTTGATTCCACTCGACTTGTTCTATCTACTTCCATAATGATTTTCCCAAAATGCGCCTATATCAAAATGTTAAAAAGAATAAGAAGGCAACTTTTGATGTCATTACTAAGATGAAGTTATTACTTTGTTTTACTTTTTATTTGCCATTGTAGAAAGACTGTTATCCAATTGTTATTCCAATTGATATATTTGGTGTAACAAAGTTCAACAAATCTTTTGATTGAAATATCAGCTTTAGTCCCTTCTTCTCTTTCTTCTAGCTTCTTCTTCGATTTTTATTCTTATGTTATTAAGTGGTCTCAGTTCAGTCAGCGTAAAGACCTTACTTCACCACTTATTCAATCCAATCTTCAGTGGTAAAGAGAATATATTCTAATACATCTTTGATTATTCTTGAGATTGTGTCTAGGCCAAGTAACAAAGCGAAGGTAGGAAGAAGCCAACAATCCATTTGCAATGGAATTTGATCAAAAGCCTTTGTTTAAATATCAATCTTTTGCTTTTAAGCTAAGCAAAGAAAGGGCATAAGGAGAGTGGGACATTCCTATCAAACTTTTATGTTGAAATATAGTTCATGCTTTTTTGACATCTCACATGGAATGAGTGTCAAATTCTCACATCGACAAGGAATGATGAGATGGAATGATTTATGAACCTACATCATGATTATTAATTAATTTTTACGTAGTTCTTTTCAAGTGGTTCAAGGTCCGAAATGAAGTTATTATTGGGTCAGTCAAAGTTTAGATTATTGTAGGTTATTGTAGATGATATATGAGTTAAGACATTCACAACTACAATGTTGGGTCGGGCATGAATCAAGAGAAATCTGGTGGGCCTATAATATTTGGAAACAGTGGGGCGAAAAATGGCGCCACAGTTATGGCCATAAAAAAGAGACGACTCTTGGCAGATTTCTAGTTGTACTATGCATTTGATACTTGATGTACTTGAAGGAATTAAGAGTTGAACAAATCAAAAACAAGTATTGATTTCCTAGGCTATTCACTAAAATGGATCCTTATTATAAGCGTAGGTTTAATTCTTACCTAGTCGTAATCCTATGCAGCGTAATTAGCTGATATTGTCTTCATTTCTGCCTTAATTTATGGACTCTTGATCATAATCCTTGTCTTGATTATTTTTTGCCCTATCATCCATCTTTTCTTTGTAAGCCTGATCTCCCTTGATTCCACTTGAAGTGCAGTTCTATTCACTAAAATGGATCCTTATTTTGAGGGTATAAGTTTAGTTTTAATTCTTACCTAGTTGTGATCCTATTTCAGTTCTCTTACTTAAATTTCCATCATTGAAGTCCTATGCATAAACTCCTTGTATGTCTCATGGTTAACACCAATCCCCTGTTGAGATATAGAGAGGCCAACAAGCAGACAAAATCCTGATATCACTATATTAAAAGATGAAAATGTGGGTGAACTTGGATAAGAAAATTCAAGTAGGATAAATATAACAATAATTGCCAAGAAGGAGTGAAAGTGGTTGCCCCATATTCAGAAAAAATTGAAAGAAAGTCGAAATGAAGCTAGCGAACTCCAGAGACTTTTTATGGTTTTTATCTAAAGTTCTTTAACTGCTACAAGGATTTAGTATATATCATTTTCAATATTAAATTTCATCTCCTATGTTGTTGGTGCTCTTTCATTATCTTTCTGCATTTCGGGTTTAGCCTTATTAAATTTATTGATTTTGTAGCAATTAAATTTAGCCATCTTGGTTTGTAAGATTTCCGTTCACCCAATCAAGGGTTCATTGCTAGATAAATAGTATGCATGCACACACACTCAGTCGAAAGGGAATAAGACACGCTGAATCTTGGTGATATGAATATTTTGATGCTGTACAGAAGTAAAGTGTGAAAATTTACTGATAATTTCAAGCATGCAGATCTTTATACGCCATTATCACCAAAAGTGTCGTGGTATATCCACGGAAATGGGGAACTCTGGAAGCAGAAGGATGAAGATGAATCACCTCCAAACTTTGTCACAATTCTCCGACAAGATCATTTCAAGTAAATACCATATTGTTGTGGCAGAGAGGCTTGTTTTAAAATCCATATGCTGGTGCAGGTGAAAAGCATATGGTAACTTTTTGTTCTGAGGAAATTCTTTGTAATTTTTCCCTCTAGACTCTTTAAAGTCAGGATAAGATATGGTACTTTTTTCTTTTTTCTTTTTCTTTTTTCTTTTCTCCCGTAGTCTTCTGATTTCCAAGTAGTATTTCTTTCCATGCCATTGTACAAAGTAGGTCCAGAATTTGGCTTGCTGATCCAGAAGGGGAGCTACTCATGGTAGTTGGGTACATGTAATTTGATTCGGAAAATGTTTTATGAACAAATGCAGCAGAATTCAGTTATTTCTTGTGGGTTGAAGTTGGAACGTAGCATAAACCTCAACTGCTCTTGATTGATAATGGCATGCATCGAAGATGACTCCTTTCCCTATTTCAGAAATATAAATCATATAAAACGCTTTAAAGAGAGTTATTATGTCATAACGACAAATTAATAATTATTATTGATCAACAAGATTAGATTTTTATAATCAAATCTGATTGAACAGCAGTTGCAATGAAAATTTGTATTTACATTGCAGCATCATATCAGATTAGCTATTTATGACCTTCCATCGAGAGTATGAAATCTGAATTATTTTTTATCTGGGTAGAAAATGCATTTTTGCATATAAAATATTTTCAATATTTGACTGCCGCCGAACTTTCTGAAAGCTGCCTGCCTTCGTGGAAGAGGAATGTTAAGACTTTGTCTGCTCTGTTCTCAGAAGACCACAAAACCTTTGACCCTTTCTTCCTCGACCTGCTACCTAACCTCTCTTTATTTCTTCTTTTTCAATGATTTCTTTTCTGATGTCATTAGAACAAACAAACACAGTAACCGATATTCAAAATGACAATTAAAGTTCAATCCTTTTGACCGCTTCCTTCTTATCACAATTAATCAAATTGACAACCACAACCGCTGCAAGAACTACTGCTTTCCTTCTTCCTCATCATCATCGTCTCCTTCTTGTTCATGCCGTCGTTCTTCTTAGTTGTGCCCCCATCAAGTATGTATCTTTCTTATTACAGCTGGTAGTTAATTCAATTTGTTTCCTGCTTTTCCGAATATCGTCCTCCCGTTTTATTACTTACTATGTTATATTAATAACTCATCTTCTTGTTGGAATTGATCATATAAAGTTGTAAGAAGCAAATAAGAGGAGGAAGAAGAAGGAGGACTGATGGCGGGTGCAAAGAAAGCAGCAGAGGCTGCTATAGAGGCCATTGGCAAGGGATATGATCTGACCGTTGACTTAAGGCTAAAATACTGCAAATCAAAAGTAATCTTAATCGACCAAGGTGGTGATGAAGTGCGTAACATGAGAATACCAGGTGGTGGCTATATTGTTCCCGGTGTCTCCAGGTATATCCGCTGTGATAAAGGAGAACGTTTGAGGTTCTCCTCTGACGTTCTTTCTTTTCAACAGGTATAGACCTTCACTCTTTCTTTTTATTTTTGTTCTTTCGATCACACCAACAGAATGAATATGTATACTGAATCAACTGTCACTGATTCCAAATTCCAACCCTGTTGCTTGTAGATGTCAGAGCAATTTAACCAGGAACTGTCACTCTCTGGGAAAATCCCAACCGGCCATTTCAATTCTGCATTTGAACTTACCGGAGTTTGGCAGAAAGATTCTGCCAACACAAAAGCTCTTGCTTTTGATGGTGTCTTCATCACTTTATACAATTTGGCCCTTGATAAATCCCAGCTTCTGCTTTGCGACCATGTCAAGGAAGCTGTCCCATCATCTTGGGACCCTGCTGCTTTGGCGAGGTGGCGGTCTAATCCTTTCCATGTGCACACTCTTTTATTACCTGCCACTTTATTGAACTACACCTCATTTAATTTCCCTGACTCACACAATGCTTAGGCTAGAATGAGTATTTTTGCGAAGGTTATCTATACGTGATGTTTGCTTGTATTTTATCTCAATATACTTGTTTGCTTACTTCCAGATTTATTGAGAAGTACGGTACTCATATTATTGCTGGCGTGAAAATGGGGGGAAGGGAGACAATATATGTAAAGCAGCAACAGTCATCACTTCTCCAACCAGATGATTTACAGAAGAAGTTAAAAGACATGGCAGACAAAGTTTTCACGGATGGAGGTGGACAAAATATGGTAAATTCTGCCAGGGTTCATGAAATGGGCAAGGTTTTAGCGCATATATGTCTGTCTTAGATTTTGATAGATCAGTTTCAACTAACACTTTAGACTTCTTTATTGCATGCAAAGTTCCACAATTACCTTAACGCATATCTTTGTACCAGTTTGTCAAGGATCAGAGGTTCGCTTTCATGAATCAAATTTCATCCTCTTCTTATTCCAATACAGAGGTACACTCTTTGCAGATGCAATGTGTCTTGCTAGTTTCTTGAAAGGAATAGTTGTTGGTTTGTCTTGCTTTTCACTTTAATAACATAAATTTCCTTGATATTCGTAACTTCTATACTATGATTAGTCTTTGGTCCAAGATGTCCAATTTCAGTAGCTTATGCCTGTTATATATATATATCATAATGCAGGATATCAAAGTCTTGCGCAAGCGGAGAGGTGGATCAGATAAAAACTTACCACACAGTGATTGGTGTCACACTGTTCAGCTTGAACCTGATGTTATCTCAATGACATTTGTCCCATTTACATCGCTATTAAGTGGAATTAATGGGAGTGGATTTCTGACACATGCCATTAATCTCTATCTTCGTTGTGAGTATCAACCTTCTCATTCGTTTGTGTGTGAGTATATTTTATGAAGTCCAAACATGGTGTAAGGATGCAGCACTGCTGTACTCATCACCTGCATTTCAGTGTAAGAATTTGACTTTGCACATTTAAGCACTTTACTAAATGCTACCTGCAGTAAAAAATTTAACTCCAAGTTGACAACTGATTGTTGACTACTTAAAGCATAAATCATTGCAAGTTACAAGTTTCCAACTTGTTGCTTCCCTGTTTCTCGAGGCACTAAATGGGAGATCTTTTGATTTGTTAACAAAATTTTCATCCTAACGTTTGAATAATTCCACATGTTGAAGAAAGTATGGGGGGCTTAGTTCATCTACAATTTGAGTCTTCTGATAGTCAACGTCCTAGCTGCATGTTTCTTAAGTTTTAGCCAGAAGCTGCAAAGAATGTGCATTTTGTGGTGTTGAACAAATCAACTGAAGATGTTTCATGACGTACTTGTTGGCAGAAGAATATGAGATCACATTAAATTGACTTATGGACGTAGAATTGTGGTAACCCATAGGTGTATCTAGTAAGTGTTTATTGTAACTTGGCTCTTAAGTATTGATTCATCATCTTATTGGGTTTTATGGAACTTACTGTATCTTATTTCTTTGCTTCTCGCTGTGTAGTTCATTTTTATAGAAGCAATTATTTTTTTACAAACAAATATAGTTTGATAAATCTTTACGTGCTTTAGATATCTCCCAATTTGAGTGCTCTCACTTCAATTTCCTGCCAGTGGATTTAGCCTTATTGTGGAGTTAATATGTCTCTCATTCATCATTTGGGGGAAAATTAATTGATCAGCTATGTGGATGGCTTTAACCTTATTGTGGAGTTAATACGTCGACTGGATCCGTTTCTTGTTTAAAATATTTTGGTGGCATTCTCTCGTTCATCATTTGGACAAAAATTAATTCATCAGCTCCGTGGACTTTTCTTCAATGAGTATCAGGCATGGTTGAACACCACATTAGGTTTTTCAGCTTTTCACGCTGAAGTTGTTATTTGGTTAAAAATAATAATAAGGCAAAGGGAGGTAGCTGTGAAAAACTAACCATTTCTGTCTGCAATAATGAGCTGTATACAGCCAGAACTTGGTTGCTAAATTGCTATTGTTTTCATCCCACCTATTGGTTTATTCTTTGAGCAGATTATCCAGACGTTTGTTACCATTCTAGACAAGTTGTGGTGAATATAACAATGCACGTCTTAGTTACTTATTCCTTTCCATTGTAGATAAGCCACCAATTGAAGAGTTACATCAGTTTCTGGAGTTTCAGATTCCAAGGCAATGGGCACCAGTGTTTGGTGAGCTTGCCCTAGGTCCTGATAGGAAACAACAAGGCAATGCATCTCTACAGTTCAGCTTCATGGGGCCTAAAATTTATGTTAATACAACACAAGTAATGCTTTTACTCTCTGTGGGATCTTTCAAGTCGAGATGATCTTTCATTGGATGAATGTCCCTTTCACTTTTCATTTTCTAAACTTATTATCCATTAGTTCTCTTTCTCTTTGAAGAAAGAATGTATCATTGTTAGCAGTGAGAACAAATGATGATGCTGGAATACTTGGATGTTGACTTTTCTTTCTTTCCCTGCTTATAATCCCCATGTTCCTATCCTATTTCCCATTGATCTTTATTTAATTTAGTTGAACAACTTACAATATATCAATGAGTTGTTCTAGGAAGGTAATCACATGCTTATGCACAGTAGTAATAAATTCATTGGCTTGCAGGTGGATGTGGGCAAGAAGCCAGTCACTGGACTTCGATTGTATTTGGAAGGGAAGCGAAGTAACTGTTTAGCGATACATTTGCAGCACCTTTCATCTCAGCCAAAAAGCTTCCAACTTGAGGAAGAGGATGATGACAACATCCCCGTTCATTCCTCTGACCGCAGGTATTATGAAAAGGTGCAGTGGAAGAACTTCTCACATGTCTGCACAGCCCCTGTTGAGAGTGAAGACGATCTATCAATTGTGACGGGGGCTTGTTTTGAAGTTGGAAACTTTGGTTTCAAAAAGGTTTTGTTTCTAAGGCTCAAGTTTTCCAAAGTTATTGGTGCCACTGCCACTTCTGTGAGGAAAATAGAGTGGGACGGCTCCCCTGCTGTGGCCCAGAGATCTGGAATAATATCATCATTGATTAGCAGCACTCATTTCTCATCAACTGCTCAAAAGCCACCACCAAAGCAACCCGAGAACATAAACTCTGCTGTGTATCCTGGGGGTCCTCCAGTGCCCACCCAAACACCTAAACTCTTGAAGTTTGTGGACACAACAGAGATGACAAGGGGACCACAGGATCCACCTGGATACTGGGTCGTGTCAGGGGCAAAGCTCAATGTTGATAAGGGCAAAATTTCTCTCCGGGTCAAGTACTCTCTCTTGACCTTAATTTTGCCTGACGAAGACATCTCTCTGGATGAAGTCTGAGTTAGTTATTCGAATGTCGGAAAGTATGAGAAAAATGAGGAATGTTTCGGAAGAGAGGAGCAAAGGAGATTGACTTCGCAATCCCATATGTTAGTGTATCTTGATAGGATAGCTGATATTTGCTGCGTCAGAACGGTTTAATGCCATGGGTTGTGTAAAAAAAATTATTCTTTTTCTGCTGCTGCTTTCACTTGCAAGCATATTGTAAAGCTTTTTATGTTGCGTTGCCAAATACTGTTGTGTTAGGAATTCTTAAGAGATATTGCTGGAGATGTTTGAATGACACTAAGGTATTAACCAACTTTGAAGAGGTGATGTCTATGCTAACACTGAATGACATATAACAATTGGAAAAGTTTTGGATTGATAAAAGAGTTATAGTTGAATCCAGAGATATATAATCCGACGTAGGACCCGATTACGCAACCCGCAAAGTGATGGCGGCTGCAAAGTGATTTCTTTCGACAAATATGCCAACAGCATGTAATAGTACTATTCTTTGTGTTTCCTCCATCAGTAGTTAGTTATGTCCGTACGAGGAGCACACTGTTCTGTCGAGCAACCTGAGATTGCTACTCCTCCAATCCTTTTTTCCCCAAAAGGAAACAATAACAGAGAACGGAATGGATTCCACTGGACAGTTGTAGTAAGTAAGCAATGGGAATAGTTTTGATTGTAATACAGATTCCAGTCGAAGCAATTAGTGTAGAAGCAGGTAACATAAGTTGAAATTTTGGTTAAGATCATAAAAAAAAGTTGAAGGAAAAGCAAAGAAAAGGAATTAGGAATAGGAAAAAGGCATTAGTCAGGAGTAAGTGGGATGATTCATATTCTTATTCCACCAATAACAGATGGTAAGGAGTAGTAGAGGGGGGGACAGCTCACAGCTCTTTCTTTCTTTTGTTTAGCAATTGGCACTCTCAAATGCTTGGTGCTTGGGTCCCCTCCCCCAC
>JANZXP010000194.1:33540403-33555418 GCA_027576715.1 Erythroxylum flavicans | reverse complement strand
ACAGCTCACAGCTCTTTCTTTCTTTTGTTTAGCAATTGGCACTCTCAAATGCTTGGTGCTTGGGTCCCCTCCCCCACTAATTCATCATTATATCCATTTCGCATCATTTTCTGCTTCATTAATCAACTCAAAACGTTTCAATCACCACTCCATTCGTGCACTCTTGCAATGCCTAAAGCTAACAGAGGTGTGTAGTTGTTAAAACTACTGGCTTCCTTCTTCTTCTTGTAAGTCCGACATGATGGTGATCATGATGTTTGTTCAAGCCTCTTGAATTTTTATCTCAGTTAGTAGTAATCTAATCTGTTGCTTCTCTTATTTGTGTTTGTAATTATTACAAGACAGAGACAAAGGAAGTGGAATATTAAAGGACATGAGGCGTCCTCTGAAGCTGTTCATCTACTGTCTTTTACTTTTCAGTTTCCTAACTCTCAGCTTTTCATCCAACCAGCCTGATGTTGAAGGTACTGATCCTATCTTCTTTAACTGCGTTGTATATTTATGTAGTAATATAAAATCTTATCTCCTTTTGATCAAAACAATAGAAATGGTCTCTGCCAGATGTAATTTTGTGTCTCCAGCAGTCACTACACTACCTTTCTCGAATTTCCTTTTAAACGCACAGAAGTAGTAAAATCACTCATTTTCCAACTAATTCCTTTGCTTAGTTTCATCAGTTAACATTCTTTGAACAGCTAGAGCTTTTTCTACCATGATTTTTAGTGGAATATGTGGGATGCCCACTTTGTGAAATTTTGTTTTCATGTGGGAAAGACTGCACATTTTTCGATAAGATACAGAACTACATGCACATGCCATTTATAAATGCGAAATCAGAAATACAGATTCTATGGGTTATTCTCTTTCCTTCTAGTTTCAACATTAGAAGTAATTCTGCTAACTGCTGCTAGCTGTTATTTGGCTGCTCTATATCATTTATTTAATACAGGATCTGGGCTTTTCTACTAATCAGGTGAAGCCTTGATTGAGCTTCTTGCGTCTCTCAATAACTCTGATGGCAAGATAACAGACTGGAATGACTTTTTTGTGAGTCCTTGCTTTAGCTGGTCTCATGTAACTTGCAGAAATGGAAGTGTCATATCCCTGTAAGTGCGTCTTTGAAGATACTTAAGCTTTTTTGTTTTTAATGCTTTCTTCGATCATCATTTTCTGCTGTAAATTTACTCTGGGAATGAATATTGCAGGAGTTTGGCTTCAATTGGATTTTCAGGAACTCTTTCACCTGCAATTGCTAAGTTAAAGTTTTTGGTTAGCTTGTAAGTGGGAATCATGATTGATAAGATTGCTGCTTTTATCTCACGAGGGAATATATTCTTATAAATATCTACAAGATCACAAGGAAATTTCCTGATAATTCTAATTAAAAAGAGAAAGTAAAGGAAAGAGAATCAGATTAGATTTCTTTCTACAAAGTGCCAATTGAATGCAAAGTGTCCTCAATTTATGCAACTCCACCCTTTTTAAGTTGATCGATAAAAATATTCTCATTGATTATTAACCTATTACATCATAAAAAAGGCTCATTTGAATGTCAACTTCCATTTCATGTACTGTATTCTAGCCAAATTACTCAATACAAAGAGTGTTTCTGAAGCTAATTACTTTGTCTTCATGATCTTTCAGCGAGTCATTTGTAATATTCAATTTTTATGATTTTTTTTTAATTATGTTGTGGCTTTTGCAGGGAATTGCAGAATAATAGTCTGTCAGGAGTGTTACCTGATTACCTCGGCACCATGATGCACTTGCAAAATCTGAATCTTGCTAATAATAAATTCAATGGCTCCATACCAATCAGTTGGGGTCAACTTTCGAACTTAAAGCATTTGTAAGGATTCACCTTATTAGTCCTAATACTCTGGCTTCTTCCTTTCTGATTGAATTACTAACTTAAAGTTTGAGCAGTTCACTTTACTTCGTTTAGCTTTCTGATTGAATTACTGACTGTCTTAGGGTGTTAAGTGCAAATCACCTGACTGGACCTATTCCCGATTCAATGGCAAATCTTGAAGGATTGGTGCATTTGTAAGTAGCCTTTTGTACAGATTTTAGTTCTTTTCTGTTGTGTATTCTAGTTTCTTTTCCTTTTCTTTTTCTTCCTCTAACGATTTTGGGCTGATATCCTTGAATGATATGTTTTCTTTTTTGCAGGGATCTTTCCTCTAACAATTTCAGTGGGAAAATACCAATCGAGCTCTTTTCAGTGCCAACTTTTAAGTATGTTTGATTAATTATTTCTCTCAAATTAGCTGTCTTTATATACTCCCAACTCTCTAGGCACTGACTTTATTTCTTCATTGAGAAAAGATCAATTAAGAACATTGTTTTAGTCCTATTTGGTTGATTTTCGAGTTCATTTGATGAAAATTGTAGAAAACGAGCAAATTCTAATGATTCTAGACTGACACCATACAGATTACCATTCCTGCAAATCAAGATGCAGCTTTTCTGTGACCAAATCTATCTGTAGATTTCCTGTTATAGAAGTGAATATTCATTACACTGAATTCTTATGCCAATTAGTCCAAACCAAAATAACTTGATATAGTAGTTCTCTCCATGCTTATATTATAATTTATGCATCTTGATTTCAAATTGTTTTATGGTTTTTTTTGTTTTTGTTTTCAGTTTTACAGCAACTCACCTCAATTGTGGTTCTAATTTGGAGGAGCCTTGTGCTTCAGGCTCTCATCCTGCAGGTCTTTTTCAAACAATTGCAATCATTTCCTCTTATTCTTCTCATTGGAAAACTTAAGGGGATATCTTAAAGTTTGGGATCTTTTGCAGTTTCAGCCAATATTTCAAGACTTAGAGTGGTTATGGCTTCTTCAAGTTGTGCTGCTTTCGTTCTTTTAATGATACTAGCATGCTTTGCTTATCGGTATCATACAGCTCACAAATTCAAGACTGATGTATTTGTCGACGTGGCTGGTAATTTTTTTCTTTCTGCTGTAAAATTCGTCCTTATCATAATTCTTGAATGTGATTTTAAGATATAGTTGTCATATATTAGATATCTTGATCACATTTTTGCTTCTTCCTATGAGTCTTTCCCTAAACGTCTTTCTCTGCAAAGTTAATAACTTGTTCAGTATTACTTGTCTGCTTGTTCTATCATTCCTTGTAAAAGATCATCCAAATTTGTCATCAATTTGTAAAACTGATATACTGATCTATTTCAACAACTGGCAAGAATTTATACACGCAGCTAGAAGATAGTTCTCAAGTAAGTTAGATGCCTTACCTCAATGTTATATTCTCCATTTCTTACATCATAATTGACTTGATGCAGCAAGATAGAATAGATACAGCATGATGATCTTCCAGATTGTGTTTTACTTGGTTCAGGTAAAACCAACTTTTGTCTTTCCTGTTCAGGTGAAGATGACTGCATCATTTCTTTTGCCCAGCTGAGAAGGTTTTCATGGCGTGACCTCCAAATTGCAACTGACAATTTCTGTGAAAGCAATATAATTGGACAAGGTGGGTTTGGAAAAGTCTACAGAGGTGTCCTCTCAGACAACACAAACGTTGCTGTAAAACGTCTTGCCGATTATTACAATCCCGGGGGAGAGGCTGCATTCCTCAGAGAAGTTCAACTTATTAGTGTTGCAGTTCATCGAAATCTTCTACGGTTGATTGGTTTCTGTACAACCTCAACTGAAAGAATCCTTGTTTATCCATACATGAAAAACCTCAGTGTTGCTTATCATTTGAGAGGTATTTGAACTTCCTTAACTGATTGGTGTTGTGTGTAAGTTTCTGAATTTTTGTTGCTTGTATTTCAGTAGTCATGGATGTCTTTTATTCTCCACCTTTTCTGTATTTTACAGATTTGAAACCTGGAGAGAAAAGCTTGGACTGGCCAACAAGAAAACGTGTGGCCTTTGGTACTGCTCATGGCTTGGAGTATTTACATGAACACTGTAATCCTAAGATTATACATCGTGATTTAAAGGCTGCAAACATACTTTTAGATGACAATTTTGAAGCTGTTCTGGGAGATTTTGGGCTAGCGAAGCTGGTGGACACTGAATTGACACATGTGACAACTCAAGTGCGAGGTACCATGGGTCACATTGCCCCTGAGTATTTATCCACTGGCAAATCATCAGAAAAAACTGATGTGTTTGGTTATGGTATAACTCTTCTTGAACTTGTTACCGGCCAGCGCGCAATTGATCTTACCCGGCTTGAAGAGGAAGAGGATGTTCTTCTGCTTGATCATGTACGTTTCTTTATAGATTTTTAGATGTTTAATTTAAGCCTATTTGTTTATCCTGATAAGTCTTCCTTTTGTTTCCATACGAGTCTCATCATATATGACAGAGATTAACACGGAGCCATCTGCAGATTAAAAAATTGCTAAGAGATAATAGACTGGAGGACATTGTTGACAGCAATTTGAAGAGTTATGAGCGCAAGGAAGTAGAGACTATTGTTCAGGTAGCACTGCTATGCACCCAAAGCTCTCCCGAAGATCGTCCCGGAATGGCAGAAGTGGTGAAGATGCTGCAAGGAATAGGTCTTGCTGAGAAATGGGCAGAGTGGGAGCAGCTAGAGTATGTGAGGAACCAAGAATTCTCTCTATTGTCTCGCCAATATGTTTGGACTCAAGACTCCAGTGTTGACCAAGAAGCCATCCAGTTGTCCCAGGCAAGATAAACCAACCAATCAGACTTATACCAAATACATTATGATGCAAAGGGTTGTACACAATATTGAAAAATTTTGTATAGGTTAGTTATTATTTGCATATGTAGTGTTATGGTAATGGTATTGAAATATGAAATAGAAAAGCTCAAATCTTTTAACAAATAATCATCACCTCGTACTGTTTTTTGTTCAGGAAATAGACTGCCAGGCTTGTTCTTCATTACCTGTTGCATGGATTTTAACACTAGACATTACCTCGTGCACACTGCTATTCAAATGCCTAATCTGATTGCTTGCTAGTTCCTATAAGCTTGGCCATGCATGCATTTATGTCCTTTCGTTTTGTCAACTTCTATTTTTTTTTAATTTTCTGATATTAAATATAGCTAAAACAAGGTGTTTATAGATGGATCTACTAGAAGGTAAAGAGGATGTTATGTTTGCTTATAAGTGTTACTTGAGTTTGTGGACTTGAACTTATCAAATGTGGGTGCTGTATTAAACTGATAAATTGCTATATATGCTGCTGTACATGTATCTATTATGTATATAGTGAAATTAAATTGTTTCTAAACATATAAAACAAAAAGAAGAAAGGAAGCTTCAGTCTCTATAAATGTATTAGTCATCACCTAACTCCAAAGAAGGACGTTCAACCGAAATGGTTCTATCTGTACCTAATCGTCGGCCCTATTTCAGCGTTAGACCACCCACTTCCCAACACATTTCTCTACGTCTTTCCTTCAATTCTCTCCCTTCAATTAACAAAATTGCATTTATTGTTTATTCTGTTGATATGATAAAAAGGTATAGTATCTAACAGATGTTTTAGTATTGCATCTCTAGTTACTTACTGAATTACTTCCAGTAATACATGAACTCAATCAGCTCCAAGTCAGAACTCGATCTTCAACATCAGTCAATCCTAAGACCTCATTCCAAAGTTAAAAAAGAAAGAAGTGCGTGAAGTTTACTGTGTAGAGGAAAGTAGTTGTCCGACCACAACATTAACGTATACGCTTACCTTTATATATGTTCTGAACACTTTATTCTTCATATAATCATATCCACATACTCATGACAAAGTATTGTAAACTGCAAGCAAATAACATTTTGTTGATCCAGTACAATCATGATTAATTTCTTTTTCCAAGGTCTAGATAGAGCTTCTTTTGTGCACAAAATGGCATGTGTGAAAATACCATTCCTTGTTTCACACGTGAAAACAAAAGAGACAATTGCCGTTAAACTACAAAAGAGATGCACCAGAAGGTTAAAATGGAACACAAACATGATTTGATTAAAACTAGAAAAGCTAGTTTTGGTTTGTCAATAAGATAGGTAGTTGATTTTCATTCTCATTTTTTCCCAACCATCACGCAAGACCCTTCCAATGGTTTACCTCAAGCTCTAAGATATATCAACCTGCACTCCACTGTCAATTTGGCATTTGCCTTTGTTTCCACTTCAATCTCCTCTACTTCATTCCATCTCTTAAAGCTATAGCTATTGACTCTGTTCCATATCATGCATCTTTTGGATTCCTTTTCTTAAGACTTCTTTTTCTCACCATTAGATCACATTCAATGACCCTTAGTTCCTTGTTCTTGCCTTGATATATATCTGTATTTCATTCCAATACCTTAAATAGTTTCTATTACAACAACATTATCGTTTTTGTGCTCTACACCAATTTATGTCATGAGTTCAGACCATTTTTTGTGTTTGGTCCTGATACTATTAGTAGCCGTATTTTTTCCCCAGGCTCTTTCAACATCTAGGGGATCATCACTAACCGCAACATCTGGTGGTGGAGAGGTTAATCATGGATTCCGTGTTAAGCTCAAGCATGTAGATTCTGATAAGAACTTAACCAAATTTGAACGCATCCAACATGGCATGAAGCGTGGAAGGCACAGAATGGAACGTCTCAAGGCCATGGTTTTAGCTGCTGCTTCTTCTTCAGCATCAGTTGACGCACCAGTTGTTGCAGGAAATGGTGAGTTCCTGATGGAGATAGCCATTGGCACTTCCCCCACTGCTTACTCTGCAATTATGGATACTGGTAGCGACTTGATATGGACACAATGCCAGCCTTGTAAGCAGTGTTATGATCAGCCTACCCCTATTTTTGATCCCAGAAAGTCCTCTACCTTCTCCAAGTTATCGTGTTCTAGCCAACTGTGTGAAGCACTTTCTCAGGCCGCCACATGCAACGATGGCTGTCAGTATTTCTACACCTACGGTGATTACTCCTCAACACAAGGTATCATGGCAACCGAAACCTTCACTTTTGGTGAGGTCTCTGTCCCCGCTGTTGGCTTCGGTTGTGGAGAAGATAATGAAGGTGACGGGTTCACACAAGGTGGTGGCCTTGTGGGACTTGGTCGTGGACCTTTGTCACTTGTTTCACAGCTTAAGGAACCCAAGTTCTCGTATTGCCTAACTTCCATTGAAAACACAAAAGCTACTAGTACTCTACTGATGGGCTCTCTCGCAAGTAAAAGCGTGAATGACACATCTTCCTCCTCCTCCTCATCATCATCAAGTAGTACAATCAAAACCACCCTATTAATCCGCAACCCATCTCAGCCATCTTTCTATTATCTTGATCTTCAAGGAATATCCATTGGTGGCAATCGCTTACCTATCCAAACGTCCACTTTCTCACTTCAAGATGATGGCTCTGGTGGCCTAATCATTGACTCTGGCACTACCATTTCCTATTTGGAGCACAGTGGTTTTAGTTTGGTGAAAAAAGAGTTCACATCACAGATCAATCTACCAGTGGACAATTCTGGGTCGACAGGACTTGATCTGTGCTTCACATTGCCATCTGATGCAACTGAAGTAGATGTCCCAAAGATGATACTCCACTTTAAAGATGCAGACTTGGAGTTGCCAGCAGAGAACTATATGATTGCAGATACAAACTTGGGAATATTGTGCTTGGCAATGGGGAGTTCAAGTGGAATGTCTATAATTGGTAATGTTCAGCAACAAAACATGTTGATAATTCATGATCTTGAGAAGGAAACTTTGTCTTTCCTTCCCACTAATTGCGATCAGTTGTGAGTTTCATCATCTTTATTGATTTCTTGCTTAAAAGTTCTCATTTATTACATCTAGCAGTTGCAAACTTCTTTTTTTTTCTCTTTGGTATGTGTGTAATCACAAAAGAACAGGAAAAGAAGAATTGTTGTTGAGTAGAGATTTGTCTGTTTAAATAAGAAATCTACTTGCTTTAATTATCTGTACATTAATGTTTAGAACAAGTACCTATATCGTTGCTTTTGGATTGAAACTCATCGCTACATGTATAATTTAGATTAATATGGTTTCTAATTAAACAAGATTATAGTAGAGTAATTAGCTCACATCAGATCTCTTGCATCTTCATGTTATAGTGTGGCTTAAAATGCTGCCAACAATTTCTCTGTCAGCATCAAGTTACATAAGATTAACTAGTATAAGACAAAATTGATAACAACTGCATCCACTGTTCTTATTCAGTATGACACAACAGATAAATATTTGAGAATTTCCTTAAGAGTTGAATTAAACCCATTTCCCTATTCTTGAACACAAAGAAAAAGAAAACTATACCATTCTCCTTCTTTTACCCCCAGCAAATATGGAACAGTTACAGGAGTTGATATAATTTTAGGAGTTAGTTAATATAATCACAGTACTTCCTTCTCAAGTTTCAATACTGCCATAAACGCCTCTTGAGGTACATCAACCTTGCCAATTGCTTTCATTCTTTTCTTTCCTTCCGCCTGGCCAGAAAAGATACAGAGCATCATGCAATAGTTGCTACATTAATGGAAGACAATCAACTGCGTACGACAAAATTCATTAGTGATTTCTCTCCGAATTTCCGAAACACAAATGTAGAAGTTCATAGAAACCACAATGGATCATAGAAGGAACAGAAAAATTAATGAGTATAGAGCAGTTCAATGACTTTTCTGCAGCTTATACAAAATGCCAGTAGACTCTCACTTAAACATGCTGCTAGCATTTTCGCAACAAATATGCTAATATCTTATACATCAGAATTTGAAAACGAGGTACCTGTTTCTTGAGTAATTTCTTCTTCCTTGAAATGTCCCCACCTACAAGAAGAACAAAAGCAATCATGTCACCCGCTAACAAGTGCCAGCAGCTTACCGAGTTAATATCTTGATCCTTTCACTAGATCCAGCTAAAAGATTTCCAAAATGGACCAAGGGGAAAGGTCATTTTGGTTTTCTGTCTTTTTCATTTGCATAGGTTTGCTAAGGAGAAACTTCTTAAACAATGAAACAGTAAATATAAAAACACTCAGTTCCAATAACGAGTTAGAATCACAAGTTAACCATATATAGCTACTCATGAATCTTGACAAAATATTGAAATGATTTGATAACACCTAAAAGCATATTAGAGGGCAAAGGATCATCTTACCGTAGCATTTGGCTAAAACATCCTTCCTGATTGCAGATAAAGACTCACTGGCAATAACTTTAGAACCTATGCATGCCTGAAAATAATAAAATATATAGATTGAAATCTTTGGGTCAACCATCTCAAACAATTTAATTGAAAGCTCTAATAAGAGAGCAATCATATCAAGCAATCAATTAATTTTGAAGTAGGTTTTAACAAGTATTAGTAATAGCATTCATCTTCAAAAGAGAATATAAAATTTACTTGGATGGGCACTTTAAACATTTGTCGTGGTATAAGCTCCTTCAGCTTCTGAGTCAAGGCCCTCCCCACCGAATATGCCTAAGAAGAGAGTCTATCAACAACAAATGTTCCAACACAACATTCTACAAGTTTTTATCAGCTATGTTATTAATTTAGGTAAATAGAGATGCTTAGTATTAACAATTAACGAGATAATGATCAGAAAAGGTCAACAAAAATCAAGAGTCGACAAAATAATCTTTATAGTAGAAAGGTAAAAATCCCCTTCAGCATATATTAGCTATAAGCAAGATGCCATTACCAGTGTCTACCAGATGCATCTGACATGAAAGGCATTTTAGCAGGCATTAAGGCATCAGCATTGGTGCTTGATTTTACTACAAGAATGGCTATTCCTTAAGCCTATTTCCAGACAAATTTGTTTCTACTAATTTCTTAGTTCTAGAATATTTTGCAATAGGAAGTCAGACGACCAACTAAGGGCTGGTTCAACCCAACTAAGGGCTGGTTCAACATGACCCACATGTACAATCAACATGGGGTATGCTGGGTAGAGCATCCCCAGGAGGTGCAACCCCTCAACAATAGCTGCACCTTGCAAACCACAAATTGCAAACCCATAAATCAAGTCAAAATTTCCTTTCTGATAAATCTCATATTTCTATCATCTTACTGTTGAGTTCAATACATATCCTCATTTACCTTATCCTTGTGTACAATTGTTGATAAAGGCTCCACGGGATCTCCATTTATCTGAATGTCGAGCTTTATCAAATTGCTTTCCCTATAACTATCAATAAAAGTACGAACAAATGAATAATTACTAAAGGTATAGTCTTCCAGGTGAGTGTTCTAAAACAAAGATCATAAGGTTCAAACATGGATGAATGAAAGATATTTTAAATTTTTAGCTCAAGATGGAGAAACATAAGAATCTCTTCTACTTGACTTTGTGGCTTTTCAAGGTTCAAAGATTATCAAATCGCTTCATGCAAGCAAAAGTCGTAGTTGCTTATTGAAAGGCCTTATGACTTACCCAATAAAAGAATATTCCATGCTGGCATATCCCTTACTTCTTGATTTGAGCTGGTCAAAGAAATCGCCAACCATCTGTAAAATCAAAATGCAAGACACCAAGAGAAAATTTCACTAGTAAAAGAATAGCAATGAAAATTCTACTCTAGTTAAGTAAAATATAGAGGAGGATTGACAGAAACTTGGAAAATATTTGCTTGCAACTGAGCACAGGAATTTGTCAAACAACTATTGGAGGAGGCAAATGGCTGCTAAAAGAAGGTTACCTCAGCTAGGGGTAATTCATATGTGATTGATGCTCTGTTCTCAGTAATAAATTTCATTTCCTTAAACTCTCCTCTTCGTTCTTGAGACAACTCCATAAGTGGACCAATATAATCTTTTGGTGTCAGCAATTCGATCTGTATAAACAAGTTAGTGTAAAATTACAGGATAGGTTACAATTCATGAAATAACTGTGTGTGTGAGAGAGACAGCTCATAAAACCTCCTACTATATTACTCAAGTCCTTTTGCAAACATAAAGACCTTTACAAATGGCTCCTCAATTGATTTCCTCTGTCCAGGTTCAGGAAGCAAAGATGGATTTGAGCACTCAACCTTCAAGAAAATTTGTTAACACAAATCATTCGACAACATACAGTTTGGATTAAGAAAGTTAACATGATTCCAAATAAGTAATCAATAAAATATGTAGGTACATACGACATAGTTTAAGGTCTCAAACAATTAATCTAAAGTAAAAATCCACTGGAAAAATGATTTGTACAGTACGAATATAGAGAGAACTATGACATAACCAAGCATGTTTTAAGTAACACATAAAGATGAATGAGTGTAAGCTAGGCATTCTTGATTGCAGGATTAAATGAAAATTACAGTATCACCGTCTATGCAGTTCACTCTGTACACAACGCTAGGAGCAGTAGTTATTAGGCTCAGATTGTATTCCCTCTCAAGCCTTTCCTGTGAGAACAATACCCAATTCAGACCCAATCCTGAACTGCCACAAATCACAAACATAGCTGACACCTTAAGAGAAAGCAGACCTGAACTATTTCCATGTGGAGAAGACCTAAGAACCCACATCTAAAGCCAAATCCCATTGCACTTGAAGTTTCAGGCTCAAACTGCAGAGTAGCAGAGAAACAGGCAGAATCAAACCTTTTATTCAATGGCTTCAAAATTTTATGCTCACACATTCCTTTCCAACATATATATTGAGAAATGTTAGGTCCCAAAAGGCGCCACATGCCTAATATGTGGAATTAGAAAGCATAGGATTGATGAAAGTAGAACCAACGAAACTAATAAATGATTAGAATTATATAAGCTAGATAGACTAGAGAGTGTGTTCGACACATAATGAGAATAATTAATTAGGCAATTAAACACCTATAAGCCAAATACTCAAACCTCTGGTTTTTCAATCTAGTCTTACCTTGTGAACTTCAAAACACAAAAGATAGTACTACATGTGGAATAACATCCGATCCATTGCTGCACCTTAGGTAACAGCTAAAGCTTTGGGGTTGGATGGTACATTGGAATGGTATTGAAGTCTATATGATTGGGACATATAGAGTTGAAGTTATACTACCCTATTTTGTAAAGGATTTGTCACTTATAATTATTTATCAATATTTCATACAAGGAGTGCATTAGAGCATTATTAATTCATTCATAAGCCTCACCTAATAGTTTAAGTTTTTAAATTGAATGGTTTCTTGACACAGTCCTTCAATATGGAAAGAGCACTCAGCCTACCATTGACGTTAATACTAATGCTTCAAAGTAAGATATTCAGGTAGGAGAAGAAAATAATTTAAAGAAATGACAAACGTAATAATGTAAAAAATCAGGTTACATCTTCTTTTCCTACCAATTAATCAATGTAAGGGATCAAGCACTTAAGATTTGATTCCTTAGGAAAATC
This sequence comes from Erythroxylum flavicans, assembly GCA_027576715.1. Taxonomy (NCBI): domain Eukaryota; kingdom Viridiplantae; phylum Streptophyta; class Magnoliopsida; order Malpighiales; family Erythroxylaceae; genus Erythroxylum; species Erythroxylum flavicans. The sequence continues at coordinate 33,543,076 of JANZXP010000194.1, read as the reverse complement.
ATATTGCTGGCCAGCTTCAATGTTAAGTGTATATGAAGCTTTAAGTCTCAAAACTTGGAAGAAAATAACTGCAACTAATAGCTTATTAGCAAGCCTTATGCACCTTCAACGCTGCATCATTAAGTTGTAGTTTCTCTAGTGCATCACGCAACTCTGGAAACCTGGCTACAAATATAACGATGAGTAATCCTAGAGACACAAGTATGTAAAATGCTGCTAAAGGAAACTAGGAAAACCAATGACAAGCAAGAAAAATACTGGTCTGCATCAACTGGAAACAAACCACAGAACACCATTGGAGTGGCCTCCTTATATCCAGGAAGGGACTTGTCAGCCTTTCTACTATAGTTAGTAATAGTGTCACCCACCCTTGCATCGGCCACTGATCGTATAGAAGCAGAAAGGTAGCCCACCTGAAAACATATATGTGAGAAGTAAAAAGGCATATCACTATATTCTAATCCAGTGAAGTAAGAAGGAATGTTCAGCTATGAGGTCCTCAGTAAGTAGTAAAAAAGAAAAAGAAATGCAGACACAAGAGTGCGAAAAAGAAAATTTTGACTTTGTCCTTATTTCAAATATCATGTGAAGTGACATTACGCCGAGGCGATCTAGCACCCAGATGCAGCTCTGGGCAGGTTTCCTATTTCCTATCACATCATCCAAGACAGTTACACAGTAGCTGCTGATTGCAGGGACAATATGGCAGGTTGATAATTACAGTTTGAAGTCTATAATGTTCACCAAACTGTGCCATAGAAGAAAATGTGTTCGCATGTCTGTTTTTGTTTGTTTGTGGGTGTATGGGTGAGAGAGAGAGAGAGAGAGAGAGAGCAAATTACAATACAATGATAAGTGGTTGCCATCATTTTACCTCACCAGCATACAATTCTTCCACTTGTAACTGATTAGGAGACAGAACTCCAAGTTCATCAGCATAATAATCCTATCATTTCAGAAGCAAGTTTAGTGAAAAGTAATAGGAAATAGTAAACAAGTCACAAAACCATTGAACTCAACAAGGTAATTTGTAACAAAATATATTTGTTTGTTACTGTAGCAGCAAAAGTAATGAATTACAATTGATAATCCATGAATAAGTTTACATTACCTTCCCACTAGCCATAAAATAAATCTTGTCACCTTTCTTTATGTTTCCATCCATAACTCGGAAGTAAACAATTACACCACGATATGGATCATAGTAACTGCATAAAGATTTACAAGCTGATAAAACAGATAGCAATAGAACCCTTCCTGTGAACATACACAGGCTAATTAAATGAGAAGAACTCAAAATGAGATTTATCATGCTAACACAATTTTAAAGAATGAAAATGAAGTTCCTTTCGAATGCATTGGCATTCTCTAGTTGTATGAAATTGGCATGCACTTGATGCATAACATCTGTGTATATACCCTATACATATGTATAAAAAGATATTGCTGCATTCTGAACCTTGTGTATATTTTAATGTAGGTCAACACTCCTTAGTCATTGGAAATATGGATGTTAATGCAACAGGGATAGTAGCCTCACTTTTCCATCAATAAAAGTTAGAACAATATCAGCACACATCAAACCCACTTTGTCAATGAAGCGTAATATTGCATAATATTATCTAAGCTAAGCTAGCATCAAAGGTCTGTACCCAGTTCAGAACAAAATTGGACATATAAGGGGGATGTGCAGATAATAACAATATGCAAAGACAATCCTTAGCACCAAAGCAGATTTTGCTAACACCAATAATCCAATCACCAAGATGAAGTGGGAATTTACCTATCAAATATCAAAGCCCTCAAGGGCATATCAGCAGTAGAATGGGGTGGGGGAATCCTTTCCACAATTGCGTTCAATATTTCAGTGATACCTATTCCCTCCTGGATAACAATAGCAACACTATAGATTATTGTTTTCAAAGGGAAAAGAAACATTTCCATTGTATAAAAAAGCATTTCAGTGGTCAAAATTGACAAACCTTTGCAGAGCAGAGTATTGCATTGCTACAATCCAAGCCAATAACCTGCAAAGCAAGATGTGTCAATTTGTGAGCACCTTTAGATTTTATTAGTCACATAAATATCTGATGTGAAAACCATAAAGGAGTAAAATGTATCATGACCAGGTCAGATAAGGATTACCGAAAAATGTCTTCACTGGATAACTTCATAATAGGAACGTAGAAAGAAATTATGTGGTTGTTAATAAATTAGGCAAAAGTTGGTTGCTTCTTTATTCTTCTATTCAAAGTAACAATAATAAGAAAAGTATGGCCATTTCATTGTATCCCAACCGAAGTTGGTTACTTCAAATTTGCAATGGGATACCCAGTGAAGAGCTCTATCATCCTATGAATCAGGGACATTGAGAATGGAAAATTTTTCCACCAACTTAGCAAGATAAGAAATTGACAAGAAAGACAAAGTTTATGCAACATAAACAGCTACACCTGTACTGGGGCAACGTAGAGTCAAATTAACTTGTTCCACTTTTAGTACCAACCTCTTCAATCTCTCGAAGGATACGATCTGGCTCGGCACCTGGAAGGTCTATTTTGTTTAATACCTGCAATAGATGTGAACAATTCATCTTAATCAACAGCTGAATCATGAAATATAACAATTTGAATAGACAAGATAAAAAGTCCGTCATCCAAATATAGCACTGAG
>JANZXP010000194.1:33502633-33525759 GCA_027576715.1 Erythroxylum flavicans | reverse complement strand
CTGAAATGGCTGAACGAAGGTCAAAAGGATTATGTTACAATTGTGATGAGCTATACTCGATGGGCCATCAATGCAAACGACTCTTTTGGATTGAAGTTGTAGATTCGGAGGAGAAAAATATAGAAGCGAAGGAGAAAGCAGCACCGGAAATCTCATCGCATGCTCTGACAGGTCAAAAATACAGCAGAACTATGTAGATGCAAGCTATTGTTAACGGACAACCGGTACTCAGTTTACTTGACTCCGGCAGTACGCACAATTTTATCAGCATAGCGGCAGCACAACGGTTAGGCCTCCACATGCATTCTCTACCAAATGCCAGTGTTTCTATCCCAAATGGGGACAAAATGCAAAGCTTGGGGATTTGTCTCCGAGTAAAGTTCTCTATTGCCGGCCACGATTTTTCTGCTAATTTTTACGTAATTTCCTTAGATGGCTTTGATATTGTCCTGGGTATTAAATGGCTAGAAACGCTAGGCCAATATTGTGGGATTTTTCAGCTCTTACTATGTCTTTTTCGGTGGAAGGGAAATCATTTTTGTTTCAGGGACAGCATCGTCATGATACCAAGGCGCTTTGCATGATGGGTGCCACCACAACCACCAAAATAGAAGCACAGGACTTGGATGAATTGCTAGCAGAATTTGAGGATCTGTTCCTTGACCCCACGGGGCTCCCTCCTATTCGGCAGTGTGATCATAGGATTTCTTTGCTACTGGGGACAACTCCTATAGTGGTTCGGCCTTATAGATACCCCCACCGACAAAAGGATGAGATTGAGAAGCAATGTGCGGAAATGCTCCAGCAAGGGATTATTCGACTTAGTAAGTCCCCCTATTCTTCTCCAGTTTTACTAGTTCCAAAACAGGATGGATCGTGGCGACTTTGCGTCGATTACCGTGAGTTGAATGCCAAGACAGTAAAGGATAAATTTCTAATTCCCGTAGTGGATGAGCTTTTAGATGAATTACATGGCGCCTGTTTCTTCACCAAATTGGACATGAAATCAGGGTACTATCAAGTTCGTATGTTCACAAATGATATAGAAAATACAGCTTTCCGCACTCATCATGGGCATTTCAAATTTCTAGTAATGCCATTCAGCCTAACCAATGCCCCGTAGACCTTTCAGGCCTTGATGAATGAGGTATGTTCTGCCTTCTTGCGTCGATTTGTCCTTGTTTTCTTTGACGATATTCTAATCTACAGTAGCGATTGGGAGAGTCATTTGCACCACTTGAACATGGTTTTTGGGTTGCTTCACGCACATAAACTTTACCTTAAACAATCTAAATGCTGTTTTGCATCACCCTCGGTTGCATATTTGGGCGATGTTATTTCAGCAAAGGGGGTTGGTGTAGATATCAATAAGGTATAGGCTATTGTCGACTGGCCACAACCGCAATCCATCACTTCCTTGCGAGGGTTCTTGGGTTTAGCAAGATACTAACGAAAATTTGTGCGAGATTATGGAAAGTTAGCGGCACCTTTGACTAGTATGTTAAAGAGGAACTCCTTCCAATGGCGTGAAGAAGCATTACAGGCCTTTGAACAACTTAAAATCGCTTCGTCCACAGTGCCGGTATTGCGGCTGCCCAACTTTGACATGGAATTTGTCATTGAATGTGATGCCTCCGAAGGTGGTATTGGGGCTGTTTTACAACAATCCGGGCAGCCCATTGCTTTTTTCAGTCGACAACTAGCAGCTAGACATCAAAAATTGGCAGCTTATGAGAGGGAAATGATCGGTTTGGCAAAAGCAGTGCAGCATTGGCGCCCATACTTATGGGGGCGTCCCTTCCTTATCCGAACTGATCATTTTAGCCTCAAATACCTGCTGGAACAGCGGTTGACCACACCCGCACAACAACACTGGCTTGCAAAGTTAATGGGTTATGATTTCCGGGTAGAATACAAAGCCGGTTCCATGAAAAAAGCAGCAGATGCCTTATCCAACTAAACACCCTAACATTATTACAATTTTTGAAATGGATAACCAAGTAGAAAGTAATTGAAAGTTGTTATTTTCTATGCTGCTGCCTTCATATGTTAAAGATTCTGGATTCATTTGCTCTGAAGATAAAGAGCTTTCTCTTAAATTAGATGAGCTGGTTTAGATGCTATTGTCGAATTTTCTATTGTTCTGTTGTCCTTCAGATTTTGATGTGTAGCTCAGTTCATCGGTTAAATATTATTTTAATTGAAACAAAGATAAAGATGAGGTGGTGAAAAATCAAATGGTGCTAGTTGCTATGAAATTGATCCAATTACATTTACTCTGATCTCCATTGACTTTTTTCTTTGAAATAGCCTCTTACAGTTTACTTTATCAATGTTGGACTGAATCTTTGTATTGTTAATGAGCATGTGAACTCGTTTTCAACATATGCAGGAGGAAGCTATATTGGCAAAGCACAACAAGGGATGTCACTGCAAGAAATCAGGTTGCCTCAAAAAGTATTGTGAGTGTTTCCAAGCTAACATCCTATGCTCTGAAAATTGCAAATGCATGGACTGCAAGAATTATGAAGGAAGTGAAGAGAGACAGGCTCTCTTTCATGGTGATCATGCCAACAACATGGCATATATTCAACAGGCTGCAAATGCTGCAATAACTGGTGCTATTGGATCCTCTGGTTATGCATCGCCTCCAGTATTAAAGAAGAAAAAAGGCCAGGAACTTTTTTACGGGCGAGCAGCTAAAGATCCAGCATATCAAAGGCTTGGGCATTTTCAACAGGTGAACATCCTTTGACTGTTAGTTATCCCTCTGGTGTCAAAGAACATTATTTTCATCCAAAATCATCTTAGCTAGCTATGCACGTCTTTTAAGACCAAGATAATTATAATTACTGTTCTTTTTCGATCTTCTTAGGTGCTGGATATGAACATTTGAATGTAAACATTAACTGCTGTCTGATTTTATGTTTGTGATTTCCCATTGAATCATTATTCTATTTATTGCATCAATGAGGTGATTTATTGGTTACTAGTGTTTGATTTCCATGTTTAGCAGGCCACTCAGATCAGGCCTTCTCCACCATCCTCTTTATTGTTTCCTAATCCAGTTGCTGGTAGTGGTGCCTCTACATCATCCGGTGCTTCAAAACTCTCCTATAGGTACAATGAAATTCTTTTGGGAAACATGATATACTGCTAAAATGCTTCTCAAAATAACTAATATTTATTCTATCATCGAAGGTCTCTGTTAGCAGACATTATCCAACCACAGGACTTGAAAGAACTTTGCTCAGTCCTGGTAGTTCTGTCAGAAGCAGCTGCGAAGACCTTTGCAGGTATGTTATTATTCAATAACAAGCATGGATATGTTACCTTTATTGCTATATGCGATGTATGTAGTCTGTGTCTCTGCTGCAACACATGAAAAATTTTACGCATGATCATTGTGAATGTTTGATATATGCCAGATTGGGTTCTAGAAGTTTCTATTAGATAGGTAGTACAACAGCCATAGGAATCTTTGCATGTTTGGGCTCTCTCTCTCTCTCTCTCTCTTTTCATTTCGTTATACCCAATAAAGTTATCAGTGTAACTAAACAAGAGAAGTCCCATCTCAATCTAAGTATTTCTTCTAAGATTTGGTAGTCGCTTTTAATAGACCTGATTTGCAACAGGAGAAAAACCCATTTACCAATGTCACACTTCACAAGAAGATAAATGCGTATATTCCATGCATTTGCAGACATCTCAAGGTGGAGCTGCAACCTAGCAGGATTTTTTAATTATCCATGTCGCTTTTTAACCCAGCATTTGTGTTTTCATGTGGGAGCTTAGGAGATATTTAGGGCCGATAAAATAATACTATGTTCAGTTACTCTTTTATTGTAAATATGCTTCTAGTACTAAGATTATTTATCATTTTATTAACTGAAAGAGATGGAGAAATTGAAATGTATGTCAAACTTTTTTCAGTGGTTGACTAGTGGTGTTTCTTGTGAAATTTTTATGGATCCAGAAGAAAGAAATGCAATAGAAAAGCGTGTGGAAGATGAAGCTGAAACTTGTCTCGCCTCTTCAACTCAAGGAAGGTTTCAGAGTCAGGACTCCGTTACTGAAAAAGTTGTCACTAAAGATCATTCAAGTACAAACCAGTACAGTAATGCTGACCCTGATGATTTAAATCGTGATTGGGCTGATGCACCAAAAGGAAGGCCAATGTCTCCTGGAACTTTGGCATTGATGTGTGATGAACATGATACAATGTTCATGACAGCTGCTTCACCCGGTAGGTTAGCAGGTCCTGGCTGCAACACTTCACAGTTGCCTGACGGCCAAGGTGTGACAGAGGTTTACGGAGAACAAGAAAGGATCATCTTAACTAAGTTTAGAGATTGTCTCAATAGGCTTATCACGTTTGGAGAAATTAAAGGCAAGCATTTCTCTCTCTTTTAAATTATGTAATCTAATACATGGATGATTATGAAAAACAGGAATGCTAAGCCAAGATTGATAAATTCACAACATTATACTATGAATAGAGTTTATCTTTATCGCTGCTTATTAATGAGCCAATTTTTTATTGAGTAAACTGATAAGGCACCTTTCGAGTATTATATTGCTGTAATATTTGAATTCTCAGTTGCAAGTGTTTAGGCTAATACATTTTAGAACATGTTTCCTCAATGAAAACTGTATATGGCTGTTATCACCAAGTGCATACTAGGTAGATGACTTCTCGGCAGTTAGAATGCCCGAAGTTACCGTGAAGGCTTGACATCTATGTCAACCACATAACACGAGAATTGAAATTATTTGGCTTTCAACTGTTCAGACATGATTGCCAAGCCATAACAAATGCATAACTTTTAATTTGTTTTGTTTTTCTTGTTTTAGTTATTGGGAAGTAAAATCAATTCCACTTCTTGCAGAGACAAAGTATACATTAGCCAGAAGCGAATTAGGGAATTTTAAAGACCCATGGAGCAATGGTGCCGGAATGGCCAGAACTGGAACAAACAACCTATATGTTCCCTTGAGCAATGGCACTGGGAAATCTGTTTTTCCATCAACTGCCAAGCCGTCCCATTTGGTGGCATCTACAGCTGCCACTTCTGTAACTGGACTTCCAAAAATATCAGCACTTTCTCAAAATGGAGATAACAAGCCAAAATCTTGAAGAATAACTGGAGAAATTTGCTTGAGGATGGGGATCAAGTTAAGCCACTGGATTTCTGTAATCCTGAACTGATGCTGTTTCCAGCTTCATCGCTGATGCTGTTTCCAGCTTCATCGCTGATGCAGCAATTTGCAAGTTAGCAGGGGCCTCGCTATTTGACAATGGCCATCATGTTATTTAACTCTGCCGTCACATATATTGGCGTCTACGACCCCGATTGAAGTGGAAGTTACAATTGCTGAGTCTTGAAAGTGCACAGCATATCGTAGATATTTAATACACGCCATTGACCTCATAGATTGTGTTTCCGAGTGGTAGAAACCAAGAGAGTGTTTGGTTCGGCAGATAGGAAATAGTTATTCTGAAGAATAAAATAGATGAAAATTGGAATTACTTAGCATGATTTATTTTTAGAAATTTTTAATAATGATATTTGTCAATGTTTGATTAATTTTTAATAATGATATATGCTAATGTTTGAATTGAAAATATAAATTTGGAATGACAAAATAATAAATAACAAAAAGATAAAAATATTTATTATACTCTACTAACTACTTTCTTATTATTATTATTATTATTCTTCTTCTTCGTATTATTAATTTTATTATTATTAATTATTGTTATTAATTTTTTTCTTTTTGTTATTGTTATAATTAATTTAATAATAATAATAATAATAATTATTATTATTATTGTTATTATTATTATTATTATTATTCTACAAATTCAAGAATTATTAAATAAGATTTTTTTTCCGTATTATTTTACTTTTCCTCTTTTTAATTTGTTTTTCTTCACCCTCCATCTAAGCCCTTCACGTTCATGTAACAAATGATAAGCAATGAACACTTAATTCAGAAACAATGCAATGCCTATTGGATGCATCATCGTATTTACCTCCTTAAGTATATATATATTAAGGACAAATGAGATGGACGATTATGAAATTCCATATTATCGTTCATTTCATTAACGATTGGATTGTTCTCCGCTTTCTTTTCTTGGTGCAGTGTCACGGGTGTGACTGACTTAACATATCACACCCGTGACATTCAGCATTATTCATCATCTTCTGTATCGTTCTGACAGGTCTAAGTTTACGTCGGATCAATATTTGAAGTTTTCCTTTCATTTGTTTGGTTGTTGACAACATTAAAAAGATATTAATTTCCCAACAAATAAGCTGCATCATATCACAAAACATGATATTCAACCGCCGATTTCAACAGACAATCTTTCAACAGATATGCCGATGATTTAAACATTTGATGTTATAAATGAAATTTATTTAGTTGTTAGCAATAAAATCTAAAAGTAATTAATTTTGCTTTTAAGAAACATTTAATATGTGCGTCCCTTGCAGTTTCAATTTTCTTTCTCATCAATTACATTCACGAAATCTTCCACCATATTTATTTTCTTTGTTTCCCTTCATATTGCTTTACTTGTTCAAAAAGAGGAACAAAGAAATGCTATATCAGCTTAAAGATCTTCCTCAATCGATTCAACAAAATAAAGTTGTCTTGCAACATCTAACCAAATAAACTCCTCTTTCGCATAAGTAGGTGAGATCTTTTCTCTCTTTCCACTATTTCGTTTTTTTTAAGGATGAAGAAGCAAGATTATATCAATAGTGCACAAAATAGTTGTTGCCATTAACATTATTTTCTATCTAATCACCAAAGAAATTTTGTAACAACGCTCGTATTGAACGGTTCCTCAGAGGTAATGGTGGTGATGTTAAGTTAGCTGCAAAAAATTTAAAGGCTTGTCTTTTTTGGAGAGAAAGCATATTTATTGGTAATGTAACAATAATTTTTATTATAATATTATTAATGCAAACAAATTTTCTTACACTTTTTGTGCTACTTCTTAGTCTTTTTTTTATCAATCCTTTTTCTACTTCTTCCATTATAAATAAATGTTGCGTGCTTTTTATAAGTTAAAATAGTTTAGTGCTAAACTAACTGTCAGTTCAAATTAAAGAACAACAAATATTGCTTCAAAATCTTTCGTTCGAATTTTGTTTATTTTACTTTCTGTTTTTTGTTTTTTCTTTGAAATGTAGAGAACTTAACAACAGATGAATTTTCCACTGAACTCACTGAAGGGCTTACTTATGTAGCAGGTCACGATAAAGATTCGAGACTTGTTTTGGTAATGTTCTAACTCCACTGATTACATTTTTTTCACTTTTTTTTTTACTCACGGAAATTATCAACAAGATTGTTTTTTTTTCTTCTGAATTTCATTTTGGCATTTGTTACATCTACAATCGTTCAAAAGCTTTATTGTTCCTTTATTACCATTGGTTCAAGATTTTTCGCCTTAAATAAGATTACTGGAAGTTTCGTTCATGAAAACTGTAAGTAACCATACATAATTTTTGATTGTGCGTGTATTTCAGCTTTTATCCTTCTTAATTGATTATTAATCATATCAACGTTCTATCTTTTGCTTCAATTTTTGTATATTCACACGCTTCATTGCGTTTACTTTAGAAGTTGTCGTATCAACCATGCGAAAAAACTGTGAACACTTTGTACTTCTTTTTGATGCTAGTATGTTGATTTCTTCCAAAACTCCGTTGATAACTCATAAAACTATAGCCACTATTTTATCAAAGAAACGCTATTATGTCTTTCCTTCCTTGTGAAACATCTTTAAATTAGATTTAAATCAGCACTACATATAACCTTGTCATATGTTCTCCTATAATTTATTCTTCTTATCTTCTTAGGGTTTTTCAGGTCTGCTTTAACTTTCATAATTGTACTTCTATCAACATTGAAAATTTGTTGCAGACTATTACCCATCTAAACTTTACAGAGCTTTTGTAATCCACCCACCTTCTTTTTTCTCTTATCTATGGAACGTAATATTGTTATTTATATGCCTAATTCTTGTTTATTTTATCTCCCCTTTAACTTCTTCATGAAAAATACTCTTTTTTAGACTTTTTTAACATACACGAGCTTATTACTGCTTTTAACCTGTAATTCAAATCTTGATTGCTAAGTAATTGTGGAATGTTGATGATTACAGTGTGTTCGACCATTTGTTGAATTTTCAACAATCACCACGATGGTTTCTTCACTAGATTACGAAGAATCATTAGAATTCTATAATTTACATAATCACCCACAAGTCTCTTCCCTTTGATTTGACCCTTCTTTAATTAGATCAACAGCTAAACATGGTTTATGTTCATCAAGGTTTTCATTTCCTGTGTCGCAACATTCTAACTCAGTCAAACCATGGCACCTTACGTCTACTAGCAAGTCTCCTTTGGGCTCAACATAGATTAACACATTCAATGCGAGATCTATTTCTTTTGCATCACCGATTTATAGAGCACGCCATCAAAACATCAAAGCTTATGCAATGGCCACTAACAAAGCTTTATTCCCCTTGATTCCCATTCCACAGCATGTCACTACAACTAAGATACTTAAAATTGCTGAACCACAAACCCTACAAGCCTCTTTCTTTTGATCACCCGCCATGTTTTTGTTTTCCAAAAAAAACTATAAATATGACAACTCTTACGAGTCTTTCTTACCCTTCCTAAAATTTTACAGAAACCCTTATGACGAGATCAGTTACAGGTCAAATATGCGACTGCCACTTGGTGGTCTTGTGTCTAGCATACCACCTCATCTTAAGCGACGTTATTTGTCAGTATCACATCGATTTTAAACCAAGAGTTAAGTTGACCTCTATGCATACTCAGCACAGAATCTTGTTCTCTATGCATTCTCAGCACAGAATCTTGTTCGTATATCATGTATGATGAAATCCTTTTGTGTAGGTGTATACTCAATGTAGAATCTAGTTCGTATCATATATGATGAAATCCTTTTATGTACTAGAAGACGATGTCTTTATTATATGCCTGATTTTACATTAACAAAAACAACAATTTCAAAGTTTTGCATTATGAAAATAATTATTATTTTAAAAATTATAAAGGCTATTAGAGTTTGGTTAGAAGAAAAATTTTTAATGCTACAAAAAATTAATATATGTCTAACTCCAAACAGAATTATGATCTTTTATTTTATATTCAAAATTCATATTTTCAGATTAATATCTAATTATTACGTAATTTATTTAATATGTATAGTTTAATATTTATTATAAATCTTATTAGAAAATAAATACTTAACTTAGAAAACTTAACATGTTAGAAACCGCCTTAAAAATAATTCATAGTTCTTGAAATTAGTACATAATGTTTAATTATCTATAAGTTATGTATGAATTATTTATAATGTATAATTTATGATTTATTATAGTATATTGCAAAAAATTACTGAAGTCAGTCACTTGTAACCTCTCACAACCGCACGGTTCACGGTTGTGTCACAACCATGATAAGCAGCACGGTTGTGATTTAAGAAGTTACAACTGTGACTTATTTTAATTTTAACTTAAATTATTATTAGCTTCCATCATTTGTGAATTAAGTCAGTTAAAGTTAATTTAAAATGAAATGACTAATACCTTCACGTATCAAAATTTTGATTATCTCTCCAATTTAGGTGTTTAAAATTAGCAATACTCCAACTTTTGTTAGCAGAAAAAATTTTAATGCTCCAAAAAATTAATATATGTCTAACTCCAAACACAATTATGATCCTTTATTTTATATTCAAAATTCATATTTTTTCAGATTAATATCTAATTGTTACGTAATTTATTTAATATATATAATTTAAGATTTATTATAAGTCTTATTAGAAAATAAATACTTAACTTAGAAAACTTAGCTTAGAAAACTTAACATGTTAGAAACCACATAATTAGTACATAATTTTTAATTATCTATAATTTATGATTTATCATAAGTATATTTGCAAAGAATTACCCATATACGTCATCATTCACCATTGTGACATAGTGCTTGAAATTAGTATATAATATTTATTTATTTATAATGTATAATTAATGATTTATTATCAGTGTATTGTAGAGAATTAGTCATGTAAACAAATTATTTGGGTGCTTTAATATATATTAAAAAATCGTTGTTCTTAAAAATAGTATATAATTATGAATTATGAATTATTTATAATGTATAATTTATGATTTATTATAGTATATGGCAAAAAATTACTGAAGTCACTCACAATTTTGACTTCTCACAAATGTACGGTTCTTGGTTATGACTTTTTAATTCACAATCGTGATAAGCGACACGGTTGTGGCTTAAGAAATCACAATCTTGACTTATTTTAATTTTGACTAAAATTATTATTAGCTTCCATCATCTATATACCATTGGCATTAAAACACAACTCCACTTATATTTTACCGACGGTTGTGAATTAAGTCACCTAAAGTTAATTTAAAATGAAATGACTAATACCTTCACGTATCAAAAGTTTGATTATCTTCCAATTTAGGTATTTAAATTTGCAATACTCCAACTCTTAATTATGCCACTTTAAACTTTATTTAATAATATAGTTAGATTGGTTGCTGCCAATTAAGAAAAAATATGATGGCGCTAAACATATTTTTACCTTATGTTAGTTTTTGTATCTACCTATACTTGCTTCTCTCCATAGATTAATAGTAATAGGTTCTAATTAACAAATTAATAAACCTTATCATCACTAACTAAAACTTTTCATCCAAACAGAGAAATAGTAGACGTTGGAAAATGAGATACATAAATGAAATACAAGTATTACCTACAAACAACTAAATTTTCATTAAATCAATTCCAAAATTTATTACATTACACCACATTGTGATTGATGTTAAATTTAGAATTGATTCCAAAATTTATTACTGTCATTTTAGAGCCTCGCACATTTTAACTCATTATTTATTATATGTGACACTTTGATGGACATAAAAGCAAACAAACTATATTGAAACAAGTCAGAAATTTACTAATGGTTAATCTTTAGTCGATAGTTGAGGAATAAATTTTTTTAATGACAATCTGAATTTGCGTTATCAATTTAGTCTATTGATGACTTTCTAACCCTATTATAAATAATATTGTAGCTGTCAACCAGAGATTAGGTCTAATTAAAGGATGGGACAAGATCATTATTTGTTTTCTAACAAAATCACGTCTGTATCTTTTCTTTTCTAACCATACATTTGTATCCTTCTCAATATATTTATGAATACGTTCCTCTAGCTCCAAACTATATAAAAGCCATATATTCAAAGCATCACTTCTTCTCTATTTCAGTAAACAAGAGTTGGCCCTTTGGTTATCCACCATTTGTAAGTTCTTCGTTAGCCTTCATCATATGTTGTTCAGTTTATTAAATTTTTTATCAATTTAGTGATTATATGCGGTTAATAGATTTTAGAAGAGGAATTACATGTATCACATTATGTTCTGTTAATTCTTCATTCTTTGTCATTATATTGTGTAAAATATATAATAAAGTTGTTTTCTATATGTTGCTGTTGTTCTTGACACATGTTATTTGATAAAAGTTTGTTATAAAAGAAAGGAGATTATAAAAAATAGATTAAAATTATAAATTTCCATCAAAAATGGGCATGACTTGTTTAGTCAGAGAAGGTCTCACAGTGTGACTTAACATGTCACACCCGTGACATCCAATAATTTACAAGTATTGAAAACTATTGTTCATCACCTTCTATATCGTTTTACTTCCATCAACTTCTTAATAGAGTTGACAACAGATATTACATGTGTCGCATATATCCTGTTAATCCTTCATTTATTGTTATTATGTTGTGTAAAATATATAATGGAGCTATTTTCTATCTTTCTCATCATCTGTTGCATGAAAATCCCAATCGTCACTTAGGACTTTTTAATAAAGTGAAAACATTAATTATGTGTGTCGCGTTTTATCCTGTCAATCTTTTTTTCTCTAACCATACAAAATTTTCATTCTTAGTACATTTAAAAGCACGTTCCTCCAGCTCAAAACTATAAAAAGCCATATATTGAACGCATCACATCTTCTCCATTTCAGTAAACAAGAGTCGGCCCTTTGTTTATAATATGTTGTTCGGGAAAATATATAATAGAGTTGTTTTCTATCCACGGTTATGGCTTAACCTTGACTTACATGAACTTCTTAATATAGCTGACAATAGAAATAGAGTTGACAACAGAGATTAAATGTGTCACATTATATCCTGTTAATCTTTCATTCATTGTTATTCTATTAGGTAGAATATATAATGAAGTTGTTTTCTATCTTTTTCATCAACTTTTGCATGAAAATCCAATTGTGACTTACATGGACTTTTTAACAGAGTTGACAACAGTAATTACGTGTGTTGCATTTTATCGCGTCAGTCTTTATTGTTATTACTTGTCTATAATATATGATAAAATGTGTGAATTTCTATCATTGCACAGTTGTGACTTGCACAACCATCAGCCAACAAATTTTCTAGTTACCACATTTAACCTTTTAAATATTTATTTTTCTGAAATCGTTTTTTCTTTAAGGATTTCTTCTTGTTCGTCTTTCCCCTATTCAGGTATGTTTTATTTTGCAAAAAATTTTATTATATAAAATTCTATTTTATCCATCGCATTTTTAGCTTTTCAATAATATAATTATTACCTTCTTACTTTATGTACCTATATCAATTGTTAAAGCAATAGTTTAAATATACAATTTTACCTTTTTAATATACTCAGTTACATCACATTGACATAAAATAACCTATTTATTTCTTCTAATCCTTTATTTACCTGACAGTATATTCCACTAATATTATTATGGTGACTTTTTCAAATTTTTACCTTCTTTGTTAAATGTATGGTATTAGCGTTAATGTTACTGATACGGATATTTTAGTATCTAAAAAATATTATATATATATATATATATAAAGAAGGTTGATGTTGTCCAAGAAATAATTATAAATTTTCTATTAATTATTGTTAGTTGTTTTTACCTTCATTCCACTCTTTTCTACGTTTAGAGATGGCTAGAAATGCCAAGAGATGTAAAAAGTATGTTGAAATGCTAGAAAACGAAAAAACTGAACTCCTACAATAGTGTAGAGAAGCTCGTGTGGCGAAAAAGAGAAATGCTACTTTGCCTTTTTTTTGTCAAACAGTTGGTCATCAACCTTTCTATTCTATCATTGATAACATACCTTCTAACGGTAAACCTTTTATTCATCAATCTAGTAATCAACTAGCACAAAATCAATCTATTGATTTTAATGTAGATCATGTCGATGCAACTCATTCCTTTCTCTAACTAAAAGAAATTCTTCATACAAAATCAACAGTTGAAGCATTTAATATCACATGTCATAATTTAGATTGTCCAACTGTATCTTCCTCTTCAATTCAACCTAGCTCAATGGTAACTCGAGGATCAAGGTATAAATCTTTTTACCTGTATTCTTTCCATTTTTTATTATTATTGCACAAAGTGATCAACCTCTTTGTAAATCTTTCAAGAGATAAATTGTCATCATTCTTTTTCAAAGTTAGGATCCCTATGGAATTTATCTATTGAGCCCTTACAATTTCGTCTTGTTCCAAACTATGAACATTGTCATGCGAAGAGATTTTATCTAGAGCCCCCGTCATTTTGTTGTTCACCAGGAGAGATTTGCATTGTTGCTCCTCAAATGCCATATGCTCTGAAATGATTATTTATTAGTAGTGATGAAGAATATGAACATTTCAAGAAGAACGTTCTTACATACAATAATAATGTGGCTTTTACTTCATATGGAGCTAGGTATGATCGAGAACTAATAAAAAAATAAGAAAGGCGTTTACACATTTCGAGTTCAAGGTCAATTTTATCATTTCCTTGACAGTTTAGTTCCAACAACTGATAAGGTATCTGGTATCCAACTTTATTTCTTTGATACTTATAAGGAACTGAAAAGAAGGACTAAGAGTCGTGATAAACTTTGTGAGTATACATTAAAACTGATTATGAAAATTTTACAAGATAATCCCTATGCCAAGTTCCTTAGAAGTCTTAAGGACATTCCAACACTTGATAATGATGCAATTGTTTTCAGGTGTTATCCTGGCCTTGATCAGTGTGTTTACAATCTTCATCCTCCATCATAAGTGGCTGCTATATAGACTGAGATCAATGATGAAATATTGATAAATGTCCTCACATCTAAGTTTATACTCACTCGGGCACAAGTTATAGAATCCAATCTGACTATGCATGTTATGACGCCCTTTAATATCCTCTTTTATTTCCTCATGGTGAATCTAGATGACATCGTGGAATTAAGAGATTGATTTCAAAGAGAGACAAAAGCAATGTTTCATATGAAGGATGTAATGTTAATTTCAACTCTTTCACTGATCCATCTGAATTGTTCGCTATGGAAAACACAGGCAAGTTTGTCTTTTCCTTTTTCATTTTTACAGTATTATCTGATGTTCCCATTTTATTTATCAAATTTGTTTGTTTAATTATTAGTTTTTGATTAAGGATACTGTGAAGATGGTACTATTTCTGTTAGATAATATTATTGTTATAGACTCCAAATAAGAGAAAATGATGAATCTATGCTGGTCCATAGTTTAAGGCTGCTTCAATAATTTGTTGTGGGAACTTATATAAAGATTGAAACATCTAGAATTGATTTCTATAGAAAAAGACAAAATGAGATAAGGACAGAGATATTGCAAGTTGTTTTAGATAGTATTACTGTTGGTTATAGAATTAGTTGTCAAGTTGTCCTCCCAGCTTCACTTGTCGATGGTCCAAGGGACATGAAACGACGTTATCTTGAAGCAGTGGCTCTAGTACAGAAGTATGGTAAACTAGATATTTTCCTCACCATGACTTGCAACCCTATGTGGAGAGAGATTTAAGATAACCTTAAGTTTCATGAAAAGTCACAAGATAGGCTGGATTTATTGGTTAGAGTTTTTAGAGCTAAATTTGAAATTATTAAAAATAAGATAATAAAAAAATCTTTAGAGACGTTGCCTCATGTGTTTATGTTATTGAGTTTCAAAAGCGTGGATTCCCTCATGCTCATTTATTGTTGATAATTAAGCCGCATTCTAAATTGCTAAATCTAGATTCTTATGACCAGATCATATGTAACATCTCATTATCCCATGTTAACGATTAAAACCCTACAAAATTGTACATAAGAGATTATTGAGAAGTTAGAAAGTGCATTTCATGCTCATGCATAATATAACATATTTCATGCTCATGCATAATATAACATACACACATAGGTGAATATTGATTTTTGCACATTACAATGATTGTTCATACATTCATTGACATTCTCCAGGTATAATTATTTATAGATATGAATTGTGGTTTATATGTCTTGAAAAATGGATTTGGTGAGCATAAGTATTGATTTAGAAATTTTGATGAAATTTAGAGAATTTCTGAGATTTTGAAGATTTTTAGAACTCGAAAAAAATGCCAAATGACAGGAAAATTGACAAATAGTAGTAAAAATAAGTAATGGATGTTGATGGAAATAGTTGGCAAATGACATTAGGATTTGTTGATAACCTATATTGAAATTTAGAGACAATTGGAGTAGAAATTAGAGTTAAATGGACTAGTTTAATAAGAGAACCAAGCGTAAACCAATAGAGATTGGACATGTGGCAAATGACAAGTGTCACTTGCCAAACCATGTCTTGATTCACGATGTTGCTCCCAAGTGAAAGATTACTTTTATTTTTACTTGTCTTTCACTTTATACATTACTTTCATCTTCGTTAATCTCCATCTTCTTTAATCTTCTTCATCCGTGATCTTTACTTCTCACCCCATCAACATTGAACCTTGCCCTAACCTTCACTTGCTACTCTCATTTTTGGTTTTCTTCTTCTTTGTAACTAAAGAACTAACCCTACCACCTTTGGAAAGATGATGGTTGTATGGTGTTGCGATAGGTGGTGATGAAAGGGAGCGTGTAAAACTCCATTGAAAGAGAAATAGAAGACGGTATGTAGCGAAGCGGGCCGGGATCGCTAAACACTAAGCCGAATTAACAGGCAACTTGGTGAGAATAATAAGGCTCAAGATTGTTCTGATGTTGATGAGAATATTGATTATGTTGTTAAGGGTGAATCTTTAATTGCTAGACATGCATTGAACTTAAATGTAAAGGAAGATAGCTTAGAACAACGGGAGAACATATTTCACACAAGATGTTTAATAGGCGGGAAAGCTTGTAACATGATTATAGATGAGGGAATTTGCACTAATGTAGCTAGTACTACTTTGGTAGAGAAGTTGGGGTTCAAATGTGATAAACACTCTAATCCATATAGACTATAATGGTTGAATGATAGTGGTGAAGTTAAAGTTATTAAGCCAGTATTTATTGCATTCTCTATTGTTAGATATACGGATGAGGTTGTGTGTGATGTCATGCTTATATAAGCTGGTCATATATTGTCGCATAGGCCATGACAATTCTATAGGCATGTTATGCATGATGGGTACATAAATAGGTATTCTTTTATGTATATTAGGTGGAAAGTTACCTTTTCTCCTTTATCACCCAAAGAAGCATGCCTTGAACAACTGAAAATTCAACAATCATCAAACAGAGATTTAGGCAGTGAGGTGAAAAAGAAAGAAGAGAAAAAAGAGGTCATAAGAGAAAAGAATAAAATTAAAGGCCCAATGTTGACTGATTGTATAAGTGAGAAAAAGAAAGTAGGATGTGCAAGAGAGAAGAAGTTAATGAGTGAACAGAAAGAAAAGAATGTGAAAAGTGAGTAATGAGAAACTGAAATGAGTGAAATAGTTAGGACACAAGTATGTTTTTATACATAAGAGAGATAGTTAAAGAGTGGATACTTAGGCAAGAGAGCTTTAATTTTGATTTGGTTTAAAGAAAAAAATTTTACTAGCGCTGACCTTGACCCGAATTTGTCTAGTGTGTTTGTGATCTTGTTATAGGATTATGATGATGTTTTTCCTAAAGAGTTACCTCATAGGTTACCAACTTTGAGAGTGATTGAGCACCAAATTGACTTGGTACTAGGAGTTCAAATTCCTAATCGTCCAGCTTACCGAAGCAATCTAGAGGAGACAAAGGAATTACCAAGGAAAGTGGATGAATTGCTTAAAAAAGGGTTATGTGAGGGAGAGTATAAGTCCTTAGGTTGTGCCAGTTATTTTAGTGCCAAAGAAAGATGGAAATTGGAAGATGTGTCTGTGTATAGTGGTCAATAAGATCACTGTAAAGTATCATCATCCTATTCCTAAATTAGATGATATTCTAGATGAGTTGTATATTGCTTGCATATTCACAAAAATTGATTTTAAAAGTGGATATCATCATATTAGGATAAAAGAAGGTGATGAATGGAAAACTGCATATAAGAACAAATATGGATTGTATGAGCGGTTGGTTATGCCTTTTGGCTTATCTAATGTACCTAGTATTTTCAGGCACTTAATGAATCATGTTTTATGTGAATTCCTTATTTTGATGACATATTAATTTACAGTAAGAACTTAAATGAACATGTCATACATGTTAAGGCTGTTTTAGATGTTCTTAAGAAAGAGAAGCAATATGCAAACCTTAAGAAGTGTTCATTTTGCATGGATAAAGTTGCCTTATTAGGATTTGTGGTGAGTTGTAAGGGAGTTGAGTTTGACTCTAAAAAGGTGAAAGCTATCCAAGAATGGTCGACACTTAAGTCAGTTAGTGAGGTTAGGAGTTTCCATAGCTTAGCAGGTTTTTATAGGCGATTTGTTAGAGATTTCTCTACTATTGCCTCTCCATTGAATGAAATTGTTAAGAAGAATATTGGTTTTAGATGGGAGAAAGAACAGGAAAATGCATTTAATACTTTAAAAGAAAAGCTATGTACTGCACCCATTTTGCGTTTGCCTAATTTTTCCAAGACTTTTAAAATTGAATATGATGCTTCTGGTATTGGTATGGGGGCTTGATGTAGGAGAATCGAGCTAAGAAGCTTAAAGAAGTGCTTTAATCTTACAAGGGCCGAATTGTAGACGACGTGGAATCTCAAAAGAAAAGATGGCCAATAGCATCATAACTAATTAAGTTGGGCAAAATGTGCAAGAAGACTTTCGCTCTAAATTAATTAGTTATTTTAAGTTAGAAGCATAGTTTTGGGCAATCCACTACTTGTATTTTGACCTTTAGTTTTTTTGGTGGGAGGCCCATGTTTAAAGGCCTTTTAAATATTTATGGTTTCTTTCTTTTCAAGGGATATAAATACTTCATAATAAACATTGCTTAGGGTTTAGATTGGACGAATAACGAATTCTTTACGGAAGGATTTTCTTGTCTTCTTTTATTGCATCAAGAATATAATTCTTATCAAGGTAATTATTTATGGCAAATTTTTATTCTTGTTTTCAAATCAACCTTATTATATGTGTTTCCTATCATATAATTGGATGGGGGTTTAATTTGGGTTAGATATTTCTTCTTGTTCTTATTCTATCCAAAATGTGTATTTAAGGGGTTTCGGATTCTTTAGCCTTGGGGTTCCACATCATTTGGTATCAGAGCATAGATTGGGATAAATTCTTATTTATCTTATGCCTATTTTCTTTTATTATTGTTATTTTTCATTAGAATTTGAAATTAAGGTTCATCTTGTTTTTATGTTAAAAAAAGGTTAAAAAAGAAAAAATGAAAATTAGTTGCTAGCATTAAAGAGAACAAAACAAAATCAGTGTCTAGTGTTTTATAAAAAATATCAGTTGCTAAAAAAGAAGTAAATATTTGATTTGGTTGGTGGCAAGATCTTGTTTCTACATATAGTTTGGGCAGAATTTATGGCAATTATTTATAAAGAAACAACCAAAATTCAAATCTGGTCATTTAAGGAATTTTTTGGAATTGGTCATATCTTCAATTAGGAAAATTAGTTTAAAAAGTCAAATAGCACAAATTCCATCTTTGGGGTTCGCGTCATTATAGGATTTTCTTTTATTGGCTTCCTATTTTGATTTGTTTCTTTACAATTTTGCATCCAAGTTGACTTTTCCACTAGGGAAATTTCAATTTTCTCATTTATGCATTAGTTTTGTCACTTTCCTTCATTCTAAGTTTCTATTTTTTTTATCTCTTACTTTTTGTATCCATTTAAACCATATTTAACAAATTGATTCTTGTTAATTTAAATTCTATATGTTTGGCTAGTACATATCATTTCCTCTTCTGTGCCCATTTTACCTTCATTTATTTCAGGATACTTACTCCTAGTTTTATGCCCATCGTCTTTTTTAGGTGTTTTCATTGCATTACTAAATCTTAATTTATTGTTTGTGAATTACCTTGACTATAAATTGAATTCTAAAGTGCAATTGAGGACAGCAAGCTCGAGTGAAAAAAGGCTTAAGTGTGTAAGCTTAAAAAAGGGTAAAAGCCAATTTTGAGTGAAACACGAGTGGAGTGCCATCTTTTGTGTGAAACACTTAAGGGAGTGAATTGTAAGGTTATTTTTTATTGCTAACCATTTTCTTACAGCTTTTTGTTATAAGAATGGCCAATAGAAGAGATGAAAAGGAAACATTACATAAGGAGGATACAAATGTGCCTGATTTAAAAGTGATGTATAAAGCATTCATGAATGAGTTCAAGAAGTTATCTACCAGGATGGATGAGATGGATGAGAGAATTAATGAAACCAATATAATCTAAAACTATATTAGATCAATTGACATTCAAAGGAATAGGGAGGAAGAATTGGAAAGAATGTATAACGAGTATGAAGATGAGGTACAATCCATGAGGGGTAGAGTAAGGAGGGAAGGAAGAGTGGAGCGAAAAGATAGAAAAATTAATGCCATCAAGATGAAAATTCCACCCTTCAAAGGAAGGAAAAATGTTGAAGTGTATTTGGAATGGGAAAGAAAGGTGGACATGATTTTTGCATCTCACAACTATTATGAAGATAAGAAAGTGAGATTGACAGCAGTGGAATTCTTTGATTATACATTAGTTTAGTGGGATAAATTGTGTTGAATAGGAGGAGGAATATAGAACCACCTATATCCACTTGGGAAGAGATGAAAAGAGTGATGAAGAAGAGATTTGTGCCAACTTATTACTATAGAGAGTAACACCAACAATTACATAGACTCACACAAGGAACTAGATTAGTAGAAGATTATCACAAGGAGATGGAGATATTATTAATTAAAGCTAACATAGAAGAGGAGGAAGAAGTGACAATGGCTTGGTTTATGGGTGGATTGAATAGGAAAATTACTAATGTATTTGAGTTGCAACATTATGTAGAGATGGAGGACTTAGTGAACATTGCCATGAAGGTGGAGAGACAACAAAAACAAAGAAGGGAAATTAAGTCTTTCTCAAATTCTAGTAGCAAATGGAATCCAAAATGGAGCAAAAATGAAGATCAGAAGAGGGAGCACTATTCAGATTCCAAAGAAAAGGACAATGAGTCAAATAAAGGCAAGGAGAAGAATACTTCAATTCAAAATGGTATTACTGATCTATCCTCTAAACCTTCTAAACATAGGGATATTAAGTGCTTTAAATGTCAAAGGCGTGGTCATTATGCATCTGATTGTCCTAATAGGAAGACTAAGCTTATTAAGGGTAGAGAAATTATTTATGAGTCTAATAATGGTAATAAGTATGATGGTAATGATAAAGCATTACGCTTCATGTTTCGTTGAATGGAACAAGTTTTGATGATAGTTAGAGGTTAAATGTCCATGAAGTGGTGAGATATATATGTGAAAATCGTGAGTGATGAAATGAGCACCTAAATGTCTTGCTTTTGCATATAAGATGATTAACCTTTCATAAGTGGTTGTAGAGAATATTTTGAGATAAAAAGATCATTAAAAATGGTGTAGAAAGAAGTGCAAAAATTCTGTCTTGTAATTGGATGTTTATGTTCTGTTTTTCTTGGTAGGTTACATGTATCTCTTTGATTGTTTTAGAAATGAACTAACATGAGTTTAGAGCTAATAAAAAGGAGTACTATGGTGTCTTGAAATGAGATGAATTAAAGTGATAGTTAGGAATGAAATGAAGGTGAAAAGTGAAGTAGAACATGTGCAGAAAATTAGAGATGAATGTGTATATAAATATGTTCTGTTTTTTGTGTTTATGATCAAGCATGGATTTTGATTTGTTTGTGGATGATATTGAACTGAAATTGAGGTATAAATGAAGAGGTTATCAACTTGAAATGATGAATTTTGAAAATGAATTGTTTGATACTTATGAACGAGATATATTATGGAAAAAGGATAGGATTTCATGAATGATAAGATTTAGTTGAAAATGATGAATCAAATGAGTAGATGATTGAGAGTTTAATGCCATCAAATTGGTAGTTGAATTAGTATGAAATGATGGAGCATTAGAAGAGGTTAATTCTGGAAAATTGGAGTGAAATTGATGTAAGTATGTATGTTAAATGCGTGGAAGAAATAAGTAAGAAAATAGAGGGCATGATCGTTGTTGGCCCCCGAATTTTTTTGCTGAGTTAAGTATGATTTAAATGAATTATGAGGTCATGATAGAATTATTATTGGAGTTTAATTAATTATTACAGTGTTAGTAGGATTTTATTACACTGGTTAGTTAAATTAAAGTAGCAGGAATGTATTGAGGGCAATTTTGGCATATCACTTAAGATTAAAAAGCATGAAGCATTAAAGAAAGGGTAGGATTGACTTTTAGCACTCATTAAGGGTAGAATTAGAAGAGGAAAAAGTGTTTCTTATACACTAAATGAACAAAAACGTGAATGAAGAGCGAGTGAAGTGAAAAACGTGAAAAAGACAAAGACAAGTGAGAGAGTCGGCCATTAGAGAGAAAAGAAAGAAGAAGCAAGTTAGGGTTTCATCTTTTCTTAACTTTCAAGAGTGATTTTGAGAGTATTCAAGAAGAGAAAAAGAAATAGGAAGAGAAGAGCTTCCATTAGAGCCAAACATCTCCTTGTTTGGTGAAGATTCAAGGTAAGCCCATTTTTATCCTTTGGATTCTTGGAAGGGTTTTGGTTCATGAAGCTTAGGAAATGCATGTGTTTAAGTATTCTAGAATCAATTTTTAGTGAATATGTTTTTTGAGTTCTCAATTTGTATTCCTATTGAATTGGATTTTTGCCAATGTTAAAGGGAATCAAGAGAGGCAAGAGGAGCAAGAGGAGGGGCATTTTTAACCAATTTTTTAAGCAAGGAATCCAGGTAGGTTACATGTTTATAGCTAAGTTAATTAGCCATGAGTATTTTTCCAAATCAATATAAATGTTTCATTTATTGCTTCTTAAATAATTTAAGTAATTGCTACATGTTTGGTACATGAATCTTGTTAATGATTTATGAAATAATGATGGAAATTGTATTTGAAATATAGCAAGTTTATGAAAATCATGTTTCCGAAATATGCCTTTTGTGCAATATGTTTACAAGTCATGAAATTCATATTTGTGTGGGTTTGTGGTCTATCATGTTATGTCACGTGCACCTTGACCATGTTAAAGACTTCTACCGCCTGCCTGTTACTGGCATAGAGCTCCATCACGGACTCCCTTATGTTTACTAGAGATTCGCAAGAACTCCCTCATGTTTATTGGAGATTTGCAAGAACTCTCTCATGTTTACCAGAGCTTCGCAAGAGCTCCCTCATGTATATGGAATACCCAAACATTATGACTGCTTAAGTTGTTTATGATTTGTTGACAAGTTTGATGAATACATGAGTTATGTTGTTTATGAATTGTTTGACAAGCCTGAGAATTTGAGAAATACATGTTTTATGGATTCAATGCAATTTACTATGGCAATGAATATTTTCAATAGTTTTGCTTGTTTCTCCGCTATAAACTTGTTACCCATGAGCTTTTAAGTTCACCCTCATTCCTCCCCATCTCCAGGTGAAGAGCAAGAGATTGAATGATAGAGAGTCAAGGCACCACTCTAAGTTTACATATGTTTGTATTTAAGTTAGTATATTAAAATTTAAGGCTTTATCCACATTTCAAGTAACACTCGTTCATGTACAT
>JANZXP010000194.1:33475615-33489728 GCA_027576715.1 Erythroxylum flavicans | reverse complement strand
ATTGATGGTATTTCACTACAGGGCACTTAATCTCTATATATGAGAATTCAAGGTAGGTTTGCGGTGAATCAAACAAAAGGATACAATCTTTACAATGCAGGCGACAGAAATGGAAGGTCTATTAAAATATATTGATACTTTTTATGGATATCATTAACTACGACAAAAGTTAGGTGGCCGAATTCTTAGTTTGTTTCTTTATATGACCACCCTCATTACTCACCAACCATATATTCCAAATTTTCTACACTAGCAATCCGTTCTTTCCTATCGAAGAGAGATTTAATGATAAGAAGAAAAACAACACTTGCGCATATTTATAGCATCTTTATCACATCGTTTTGACTATTGACTATTTCATTCTTTTGAATTAATATTAATTAGGGTGTGATGTTTTATTCAAGACTTCTAGCTTCATGTATTTTAGAATCATATGCTCAGTACTTGTTTTCGTTCCCTGTAAGATGAGGGTATACCCGGTTAGCTAATTGGGACATGCATCTCATATATCATTTGCTTTTTCCTAGAGCCCAAGACCTGTTCAATAGCATCCACTACCATAGATTCTAGACAAAGTAGATATGGCAAGAAATGTCCGGCTTGGACTCATTTTTTAAGTCCGATGACAAAAAAAATTGGTCAAAACGATGAAGTTAAGGAGGCAAAGTACTGACCGATAAACACAGACTAACAACAAAATTTGGAGCATTAAGACATTGTAAACATCTATATTCAATATGTACAAGAAAACACGCAAAACAGACCTGTCTTTGGTCTTCTAATTCACTTGTACTTTGAGGACTCTTTCTGGTCATTCGTCTTGCTGTTTCAAATTCAACAAGATCCGTAGACTAATCCTAAATCTTAATAAAACCAAATACCATAATAAGACCCCCATTGTTCACTATTTGGGATTTTCATTGTCAAATTTTGTTTCTTCCATATTTATTAGAGTAAATGAATAAGAGATTTCATCAGAAACTACACAAAATCATTTCAAAGTAAAATAACTTGTATTGGCCATTTATAGCCCGACGAACAAAATGGCTCTTAAGACACTTTGATTGCTTTGTATTCAACATCTAGTCTTCTAACCTTGATTCCATAACAAGGATTGGCCGTTTTAACAAGTGAGATCGTATAGCTTTCAAGTTTTTCCTCCCGCAAAATCGAAAATTCACGACCCACTAGTGGGATTTTCTTACCATAAGTGTTAGATGGCGAAAAAGCTCAAAGCCCAGCTTAACATGATCCGAATTTAGCTGCCTAAAAATTTTATCAGACTCAAACTCAAGGATGGATAGTCAGGTTCGTTGGTGCTTGAGCTAGAACTTGATAAAATTTTCTGGCTTGACCAATTTATAAGAAATCAGATTGATTCGATCTGAAATAAATGTGTCAACATATATTTGAACAGACTCCAATTCGGGTATTCAAACTCAACCCGGTCCTTAGTATCCCCATGCAAATGGTCCATACGAAGATATGGGAAAAGCAAATATTCAAAACTTCTACCTCCTCTGTCATCATTTCTACGAGACATTGAAGAAGAATATCAACACGTTAACTTAAAGAACAGCAATTAATTGCAAAATGTCAAAGGAATGGATAAATAAAAATTTCCATTCCCGTCAGATTTTTGACATTGACCCGTCACTAATTTCCTACGTCCACAAATTCCCTTCCAACAACATGAAGAATTAGCATTTCGATTTGAGATTGAATGAAGCATTTCTAGTCATGTATCGCATCCCAAGTGAGCTAAAGCACCTATACTAGTAGCTAAGACCAAAAATATGGGGCCCAGGTTTTTCACCTTAGGATCGGTTAGTCTTCCTTCCACTTGTTTACATACCTAAGGAAAGCACTAGCAGGATTTTCTCTTGGCAGAGCCCGTACACGAGTAGATCTCCTAAGAACAGCTTCCTCTAATGCAATCCTCTGAGCTGACTCTTTAGATCTCTTCTGGAGTTCCGCGCTGTAAAGCATCCGTGAGTGAGATTATTGAATTCACTCAAAAATCAGTAGGAACCAAATAACATCTTAATGCAGATTGGTATGACATTATAGTTACTCAGAAATGACAATAAATCGAAACCCACTGTGTGTATTAAAATATTATACAACTAAACCAAGATTCAGGCTAGAATAAACAACTGTGGGAGATTGGGAGATGGGGATGGGAGACGGTTGTGGTGGTTGGTGCAAAAGATTCATACAGGCATTTCTATTTAACCATTCCATGAGTACCTAAAATATTTTGATCAATAACGGAAGCGCAAGTGCAACAAACACACGAGTTGCGAAAGAGTATTGCAATTTAGAATATCCCTCCACTGGACATTATCTCCCACCACGGGGTGCACATTATATGTGGACATAAAATACTGTGCATGGTATAATTGCAGACATGCATGCTGAGATAGTGTAAGAACTGCTGAGTAATTGGTCCTAAAGTTAGAACTCTCATCAAAAGGAGAAGAAATATATGAAAAAGACGGAAATCACATATTATAATTGTGCATAAATACGATCCAAAGAAAACCAACATCTATTAGAAGAGTTTCCTATGAATATTCAAATCTTTAACCAAATTAAGAATCATTCACCATATTCTGCTGTAAAATTTCTCCAACTGTCTCTTCAGAGCCCTCTCTCTCTCACCCTTGATATTTAGCGAACCCATCAATGCATCAAGCTATTGAAAAGTTTGAAGTAGTGAGCATCGACAGCAAGGGAAATGAACTCAGTTAAGAAAATAGAGGAAAAATGATACAATAGTTCATAAACATTAAGAAGTACTCTTACCTCTTCCTTGCTACTATAATAGCCCCACAACTTAGAATCCAAGCTCTCAACAAATATCCTACCATCTCGCCGGAACCACCAGTACCTACTGTAGCACTTGTCTTTACCCAAGGGGTTGGTACTGAGGACTCGTTTCTCCATTTCCCTTTCATAATATTCTTTCTGTGATATTAATATCGTTGAGTAAACAATAAATATAGGAAGATAATTTTGTTTGCACACACATACACACAAAAAATGACAATGCACAAAAGAACTATGAAGAAATTTCACCCTCTGACCTTTCATCCAGTGGATGATGTTGTTGAGAAGTAATGGCCCCACCCCCTGTTTCCTTTGCTACCACTCCATTCTGACTACTTCCATTCCCATTAGCCAATACAACGACATTATTTCCTTCAGTATCCTTACTATGCCCATTTACCATTCCACCAGCAAGAGACTCGATCTTCAATTTTTCCTTCTCTTCCTTTTTCTTCCTTGCTTCTTCTAGGGCTTCTCCCCTCCTTGTTGCTCCAAGCATCTGTCGCTGTTCAATATACTCATCCAACTTCTCCCTGACAATATCTGTTTCTATAACTTGATTAACCAATTCCTGCAATATCCTTAACTTGGCTTGAATATATAATTGACCATAATGGCCCCTCTTAATTGTTGATATGTGACCAGATAAATCAGGAACTTTAATAGACTCAATAAAATCACACAAATATTCTGTCCAATTGATCACTGTTATCTGCAGCAGAAGAATAACATAGAAAACATCAGTCCTTCCCTATCTATGTTAAGAAAAGAGTTGGAAGAACATCAAGGAGATCAAATAAATGTGTTTTAGAATGGATTACAAAACCAAAAGCCTCAAAATTTCACACTCAGACAATTGCAGAAACTGCCACTTGCATTAAAAACACAAAACCTGTTCGTAAGCAAGTTATTTCCAAGATCCAAATCAGTAATGCAGAGATTGTGATATAAAAGTCATCTTTAAGAACATAAACACTCATATCATGCTTTAATGACAACGTTCAATTGATTGTTACCACTGCAGTGGAAGCAATAGGAAGGTTTGCGCCTCCTACCCAATGCCAAAGAGTATGATATGAACCCCTTAAAAGATGCATCCCGCATGAAGGCACTTATGGCTTTTCCATTTTACCATACTTTGCTACAAGAGTTACCATGAACTAGCTAACTAGACATTCATCCTATAAACAGTCCAGTTGTACAGACACCCCCAAAGTTGATAGTTCCCAGGAACATGAGCTTTCTTTTCCTATACCAAGTTCATGCCCGCATAATAACAGCAGAAGACACCTATCCCCTCCTTGAGCTCTTTCTTGGCAGAGAAACCATTTCTATTAATTTGACAAACACATAACTTGTCCGATACACACAAACTAAATTTGCCCATGGTTAAACAAATGAAGGAAGTGAAATGAACACAGCCCAATAAATATGAAAAACAAATGAGAGGGTCATCTACCAATAGGGACGGTTCAGATGTACCAACAGAACCAAGCTTTTAAAAACATACAATGATCACAACTTAGCACCAAAACAGATGTGGCATCTAGTAGGAGGGTCATCTAGCAACAGGGACGGTTTGGATTTTCAAACATGTTATAAGGGGATTACAGAATTGGCAAACCAAAGCTACATGTCAAGTTTTTTATAAAAAACTCAGTCAAAGCAGCACTAACCCAAGTCTCGATGTTGTTGATATGCCACTGAAAGTCTTGACCTTTGGAACAACTACGCATGCACTTGAGCTCTAACCCAGTGCTGAGAAGAACTACAATAATGTAAGCAAAAGAGAGAAGAATTAGTACCAATCAAGCATCATCGGTAAAGGTGGTAAGCAAAATCAAAAGAAAAAGGGGACATATCTATTGTACCAGTTACTTGTTGATGCAGAACAAAATTAGTCAATAAATTTAAATTTATTGACTAATTTTCAATAAATTTTTAGTAGATACAAAAATGAGTAAAAATAATATTTTGATTTGATTTATACAAAATTTAAAAGCTTATTTACTAACTTGAAATTTTTATAAAATGTGATACTAAATTAAAAAATTAAAAAAATAAAATTCTATTTATCTACAAGTTTATAATATTTGAACCTACAAAGCTCAACTGGAACCGCTTCTCCAAAAGTTTAAAGCGGGAATTTTTTTTTATAATCAAAATCAAAGATATTGTATATACTCATGGGGCCACGGCTCGCCATCTTTTCGAAACGACGCACTCGCTAAGGCACGCATTGTGTTGTTGATTCCTTGAACTAGGTAAGGGAAAAATAACGGAGAGAAGTTCTCAAATGACGATTCAGCTGCAATCGGAGCCCATGGAGTTATTG
This sequence comes from Erythroxylum flavicans, assembly GCA_027576715.1. NCBI lineage: Eukaryota > Viridiplantae > Streptophyta > Magnoliopsida > Malpighiales > Erythroxylaceae > Erythroxylum > Erythroxylum flavicans. The sequence continues at coordinate 33,484,561 of JANZXP010000194.1, read as the reverse complement.
CAACTGATTATTCCGATCAAATCGACATGGCGATCAGTCTCGCATCTCGGCCACGTGAGCGCTCTTTTCTCTCGTTCTTTTACAGGATTTTCTAGACTTTATCTGATAGCCGATTCCGAAGTTGATCGAATGTTTTGATTAACCTTTTGTTTTTATTAATCTTGTCGGAAAAGGTAGATCGCGCACTCGATTGCTTGTCTTCTTAGGCTTTTAACGTAATATGATCTTGAGAAATCTGGCGAGAAAATATGAGATTGTTAAACTTTGTTTGGATAAATGATTGTGTATTAAATGCTCGTATCATTCTGTAGATAGAAGGTCCTCGTATACTATGATCCGAGGTGGTTGGGCGAAACACATAAGATTTTTCAATCTGTTCATGCTTTTCTGAGTCGAACGGATTTAGACATGAACCTTCGTTTCGATTCTTGCGATGTTAAATGTTCGCATCGGTTAAATTTTTTAGATAATCTGTAGCACTCCTGTGAGTTCCGAACTAATTTAGACACGTAATTTCACTTTAATTCTTCCGATTTTTTTTTTCGAGTGCTTGCATCTGTTAGCTTTGTCGGTTCTGCCCAAACTTGTATCAGTAGCCAGTGTTTGTTTTTCATATATACCTGTTCTCACATTTGTAGTGTAAATTTGGACTGTTACTCTTATATCTCGAAACTGAAAGGATCCATGTGATCAAGTGGTTGGTTGATAATGTTCAAATGTTTGTTTTCCTTAACTGTTTTCACAATTGTAGTGTAATAACTTTGGATTGTTTTTGTCTTATAACTCAACATTGGAAAGAGTCCATGTGATTAGTTGTTTGGTTGATAATTTGGAACGTTTCTATGCACTGATTCGACTTCTCTATGTCTTCTCTGGGTGTCACATAACATACAGATGAAAAAGAGACGTGCAAATTGTCCCATAAGCTACGATTTTTCAAGGAGAAAATGACCAAGGTTGGCTTGTCACCCTCAAAAAAGATTTGCAGTACCAGATGATATTGACTTGGACAGTTTGGAGGTAATCTGGTTTTTATAATTTATCTTTGGTGTCAAAAATTATCGCTGTTCTATATATTGAAGGAACCTCATTGCTAATTACTTGAAACTCCGAGACCTTGAAGATGAACTAATTGAGATAAATGGAAACAGTTAAAAATTACAGTATACCTGCTTTGAATTATAAGAAAAAAATGTTAACAAACTATTATTTTGATGGTCTTCATAGTTATTATGATTAATATTGCGTTAATTACTCTTGCATACCATAAAGTATTTGTTGGTGTGCAAGGACAATTTAGATAATATTGACCATAATTGTTTTGAAGATTACCAAAACGACGGCCGTGTATAAAGAGACTAGGTTTGATGAGTGAAATGTGAATCGTGTGCTTTACAAAAGGGTTATATGTGTTTAAATATACAATGAAATGAAAACTGATTAGCTACAATATCTCAACAAATGTATCCACCTAAATACCGAATCACTAGATACTATTATATTCTAATATCCCCCTGCAAGATGAGGTTGCGATCGAGAATCTTCATCTTGTCTCTGAAGAACTCAAACTTATGGCGTGAAAGAGGCTTTGTGAGAGCATCAGCAATTTGATCATTAGTTGAGATGTGGTGAACATGAAGGTGTTGATTCTGGACCTGTTCACGTACAAAATGATAGTCAAGAGCAATGTGTTTCATCCTAGAATGATACACGGGATTGGAGCTGACATAGGTTGCACCTATGTTGTCATAGAAGATAGTAGGAAGAGTGGTTGTTTGGACTCGTAGTTCTGATAGAAGATTTTGCAACCACATTACTTCTGCAGCTGTATTTGCTACTGCCCTGTACTCGGCTTCAGTAGATGACCGTGCTACAGTTCGTTGACGTTTTGAATACCAAGAGACTGGGTTACCGCCAAAGTATACCATGTAAGCAGAAGTAGAAGTTTTGGTGTCAACATTACCACCCCAATCAGCATTGCTGTACGCTGCTAGCCATAAGTTGGTAGATCGATTTAGCTGAATACCAAAATCAAAGGTGTGTTTGAGATACCGAAGAGTGCGCTTCAGTTGTTTGAAGTGTATGTCTGAGGGCTTGTGCATGAATTGAGCTAATTTATTGATAGGGTAGCTCAAATCTGGGCGAGTTATAGTGACATACTGTAACGCCCCCAAGATACTTCGAAAAAGTGTCCCATCAGCAGGAGCACTACCATCATCAAGTTTTAGAACTGTAGATGTACAAAGAGGTGTGTGACAAGGTTTTGCCTCTGCCATTCCAAAACGATCTAATAAGTCACGAATATAGCGTCGCTGAGATAAAAATAAACCCTTCTCATTCTTAATCATTTCAATACCCAAAAAATAGCTTGGAGTTCCCATATTTTTTAGTGAGAATCGAGAGGCTAGAGCGTCCATGAAGATGGTAAGATGAGTATTAGAGCTTCCAGTGAGAAGCAAATCATCCACGTAGACAAGAAAATACATAGTGACATTTTGCTGATGATAGATGAACAGAGAAGAATCACTACCACTGGTTCGAAACCCATACTGAAGAAGATATCCCCGAAGTTCTTTATACCAAGCTCGAGGCGCCTGTTTTAGACCATAGATTGCTTTTCGGAGTCGGCACACATGAGTAGGATAGTTTGGATTAACAAATCCAGGTTGCTGTTGCATATAGACTGTTTCCTGAAGATGCCCCTGAAGAAAGGCATTGTTAACGTCCATCTGATGTAACGGCCAAGAGTATGAAAGTGCAATAGTTAGTACAACTTTAACCGTTGGATGTTTGACAACTGGCGAGAAAGTTTCTTTGTAGTCGATCCCTGGACATTGACTGAATCCTTTTGCAACCAGTCGAGACTTGTATTTATCAATTGAACCATCAGGCTTACGTTTTGTCCAAAAAATCCACATACATCCAACAATATTTGTGGCATCCGTAGCAGGAACCAAATCCCAAGTTTTATTGCGAACAAGAGCATCATATTCCAATTGAGCTGAAGCATGCCAAAGTGGATGTCGGAGTGCTTCAGAGATGTTGCGAGGCTCATCGGTTTTAGGTAGTGGATATTTGGTAGTAGTGTATGTCTTGGGTTTAAAGATGTTGTTTTGTGATCGAGTGACCATTTTATGGGTTCTGGTGGGTGGTGGTGGAGTGGCTTGAGACTGTGATAATGCTGGTGAAGACTCCTCGAAAGAGGGCAGTACATTCTCATTGGGAGGTGTAGTCACGGGAACTATAGGAATGAATTGGTGAATTGGAGTTAGAAGACTAGGACTTGTGGTGGAAGATATTGATTGAGTGAGATTTTGGTAAGGAAACTGATCGTCAACAAATTGAACATGTCGAGAGGTGTATACCTTGTTTGTTTTTGGATCAAGACATAAGTAGGCAAACTGGGAAAGAGAGTATCCTACAAAAACACAGGGAATGGATCGTGGCTGTAGCTTGTGGTCTATGTAAGGGCGAAGCCACGGAAAACACAAACAACCGAAAGGATGGAGATGACTATATGATGGAATGGTTTTGTAGAGGACTTCATAAGGTGAGGACATACGGAGAAGTGGAGTTGGCATTCGGTTGATAAGATATGTGGCAGTTTGAAAAGCATAAGACCAGAAGTTGACTGGAAGATGACTGAAGTGAAGAAGTGATCGAGCTGTCTCAACAATGTGACGGTGACGACGTTCAGCTGCTCCATTTAGTTCTGGAGTGTGAGGAGGTGTGGTAAAATGAGAGATACCATGTTTAGTTAGGAATGGTCGTAGTTTGATGAACTCACCACCATTATCAGTACAAAGTGATTTGATTTTTAAACTGAAAAAATTTTCAACAAGTGTTTTGAAACGAGTGAAAACTTCCAAGACATCAGATTTATTATAAAGAGGAAAAAACCAGATATATTTTGAAAAATGATCGACAAAAATAACATAATACCGGTAACCCTCTAAGGAAGCTATCGGAGCTGGTCCCCAAACATCGGAGAAAATGAGTTCCAACGGATTATTGCTAACTAAATTTTGGGAAGAAAAGGGCAACTTGTGACTTTTGGCACATTTGCACGAGACACAAACAGTAGACAAATTTGGAGGACTTGGAAGTTGACGTCGAGACTGAAGATGTTGCATAACTTTATTGGAGGGATGACCAAAGGTGTGATGTAGAACATTCACATTTGTGGCCTTGGTCAGGAAAATTGAAGGTTTTGAGGAGGGCAGTTTGAGGTGATAGAGATCCCCGTGACTAGTACCCTGAAGAAGTACCGCCTTCGTCCGACAAGTCTTTCACCTGAAAATAATTTGGAAAGAGTTCCACCGAAAAACTGTTGTCAGTGCAAAATTTTTTAATGGAGAGAAGGTTACGACTAACTTCTGGAACACACAAAACATTGGTAAACAAAAAAGGTTTTGATGGGGATTGGAGACAGAAACTACCCGTATGAGTTATGGGAACGGTGAACCCATCACCAACTTGCAGTTGCTCATTCCCAGAATATGGAGCTGCAGTGTGCAAATTCTGAGGATTGCTTGTAACATGATGAGACGCTCCCGAATCAAGGATCCAATCTTGCGCTAAGCCATCTGGATGATTGGAGGCTGGTTGGACTGAGTAAGCCTCAACAGGTGCATAAGGGGCTGGACGTGAGTAGCAAGAGCTTGGTGCAGCATAGGGTGCTGCAGGGGGGGCGGACAGGTTTGGGACGTGTGACGGAGTCGCCGACAGACCTGGGGCATGAGTAGGAGGCACAACAAAATGCCTGGGTTGAGCAACCTGTGCTCTTGGTGCAGTGAAGGGACTGTACAGCAGGTCCGATCCAGGAGCATTAGCGTGTAGGAAGTGAGCTTGCGGACCAGACCATCTTTGTGCACCAAATTGCTGTCCCCGTTTGAGCTTTCGGCAGACCTTTGCCGTGTTACCCGGCTTCTCGCAAAATTGGCAGATTATATCCTTCATAAAACGTTGATTTTGTCCGCCCCTGCTGAAATGTGATTGAGGATGTCGCTGGCCAGGTGGATGTTGCTGCCACGTTCTTTGTGCGACATTGGCTGTTGCGAAGGCAGGAGCAGCAGCTGCCATGTTTTGGCTTGCAACAAAAGATTCGTGCTCCACAAGTCTATCATACAAATCCTCAAAGCTAATTGTATCCTTCTGAGCTTTTAACACAGCACAAACTTCCTTGTAATCGCCGGACAAACCTCGTAGAACATGAATAACAAGATCTGTTTCATCCACTGTCCCTCCAGTGATTGCAATCTCATCGGCAATGGTTCTTGCTTTCTGTAAATAGACAGCCACTGGTTCTCCAGATTGTTTGAGATTAAAAAGTCTCTCTTTTAGAGACATGGTGCGTGAATGAGACTTGTTGGCAAACATTCGAGCGAGTACAGTCCAGGCTCCATGGGCTGTTGAAACTCCACCAAGCATATTGATTAAAGACGCATCAACAGAGGCCGTGATTGCATGAAGAATAAGCTTATCTTGTCTCACAAATCGTCTAAAATCAGGGCCGCTCTCCTCTGGATGTTTTAAGGAGCCATCAATATGTCCTAACAGATCATAGCCATCAAGCAGCGAAGATATTTGAACTCTCCAGGCCGGATAATTTGAACCGTTTAGTTTGAGACACATTTGCATATTTAGCGCAATAACGCTAGAGTTAACATCGGCTGTAGTAACGATGGTTGATGGTGCCATGAAGTGATGAGTTTGTGGTGGCTCCTGGAATTGACAGACAAACAACAACAAAAATAATAATAAATAAATAAATAAAACAAAAGGGAAATTATCTTCACGTAGTGGTGGGTTGGTTTCTTTGGAAAAAAAAAGATCGTCGTCAGCTGGAGTTGTGTTTCGTCAGCTGGAACCAGTTGCTCAGAAAAGTTGCCGTCAAAGGCGTTAGCAGCTCTGATACCATAAAGAGACTAAGTTTGATAAGTGAAATGTGAATCGTGTGCTTTACAAAAGGGTTATATGTGTTTAAATATACAACGAAATGAAAACTGATTAGCTACAATATCTCAACAAATGTATCTACCTAAATACCGAATCACTAGATACTATTATATTCTAATAACAGTTGTATCTGTTTTGTATATCACAATCAAGCATCTTACTGTCTCCAATTTTTATTCTGCTCTGTCTCTAAATTTTTGTCTTGTTCTGTCTCTGCATATGAGAGACAATAACTAAACACAAATTTAGGCTTAGAACAAAAGCAGCCCATTCTTGCTCTTAATCTTAGCTTGGCTCACCTTCTTCTGCTTTGTCTCAAATCGAAACCCTAAAATCCCACTCTTCTTACTTTGTATAGCTAACAAATTACATATGAACATGTCCCCAACAATTGATAATGAAAATTTTTTACAACCTCACAATGGCTTCTTTTTCATTCTTTTCCCTCGTTTATAATACTCTTATCTAAGGTGTGTGTGTATATATATATGCACACACAATAATGGAGAAGCATTAAACCTTTTCAAATATTCACAAATGTTATCGAACTCGAGAAACCATACACTACCCCAGAGAGTATAAAGTTTTGAATTATGTGTAATTATATGGAATTTCATTTATGATTGCATAGATTATATCATTCTTGCTTCTCCATGAAATATGTAGATGTTGATAAACTGGGTGAAAATCTGATCCCGACCACAACGAAATATTTACGAAACTTTTTCATAACCTTTGATTTCGCCAAAATCAAGATCTCTTTAATTCTATAAAATGATTAACACAAATCATAATAAAGCGGAAACTTAATTCATACTTTATTCCGAAACTTGATCTTTATTTTGTTGTATCCCTCAAACTATTTACGAAACTGATTCGTCTCAACTACCGTAACCTCACAAGGTTGAGAGAATTCTGTAACTCTTACAAAGAGGGTTAAGCAAGAAGTACTAGCTCCATAGAGCTTAATCCTATTTATAATAAACTTTGGACTTTTTAGTAATTTAATCGAAATTAAATTCTAATTGAAACAAAACTTTAATTAGAATTTATTATAAAGTTAATTTCGTCAAGTTGGACTTGATTGTAAAGTTTGACTAACCTTTTCGTGTATAATTTTTTCGTATAATTTAATCTTTTCATCATACAATATTCCAATTAGACATCTAAGCATGAAATTAATGTCTATTTTATTTTGAGTCCAATCATATTAGTTCTCCGCCGTTAGCTATTGATTTAATTAATAACATTTGTAAACTATTTATAAAACGTCATTCCACCTTGACCAAAAGTTTCCTGAATCAATACTCATCAACAACAGCGAAATATTTTTCCTAATTACTTTAGGGTGATGAATTCTATCTTGATCACAAAATTCATCATCATCATTATCATCACACCCAATCCGAGTCCCGCATCAAAACAGAGTCTGGGGAAGTCTGATATTATGCAACCTTACCTTTACAGAGTATGGAGGCTGTTTCTGGTAGACCCACATGCGAATCTGACAATGAAAAAGTGATGCATGTTATGCTAAAAGAGTAGGTAAATATAATTAAATAAGTAAATAAATAAATAAATAAAAATAGAACCAAGAAGATATGAAATAGGAACCAAAAAGAAAAATAATATATATATAAATATAAAAGAATAATAAAAGGTAAGAAGAAACTTCTCTGTTTGGCTGTTCAATAGATGGAGAAAAGATTGTTGTTATCAGGGATGGTGCCAAGCAAACCATGGTGCTGTACAGAACTGACAAAATCCAAAACAAAAATACAAAGAAACAACAGTTCTATACCAAGATCCCATTTTGTTAACTAATAAGGAACACAGTAATAGCATCAAATGACACAAAATCATAGCAAACTAAAGACGTAAAACAATTATGCTATTATAGAATAACCTATCCATCCTGCATTTTGCTTATCTCCAATGGCACAAATTGATGGCATCAAAATAAGACCAGCAAAAAGTACAATAACACTTAGGAGCATAATCACAAACACACAACTCATAATTCTATCATTAAGAAGGCTATGAGGTCACATGACAAACCGCAACATGAAATGATTAAAGTCAGTCAACCCTCGTAATCAAAATCAAGCATAATTGATCCAACTGGCCCGAATCCAAAACCTAGTCGAACAATACTCTCATGGGCAAAATCAAGTAGAAGACATAATTGAGAGTAAGAAAGCATACTTGGTATGAGAATTTTGGAGCAAAAATTGAGCAAAAATCAAGTGAAAATTACTAAACCCATTTGAAATTGAACAAAATTAATCTATGTATAATTGATCACATAGTTATCTCCCTATAATTCATGCTACATCTAACGACTATCAATTAAACAACCCATGATTAAATAGGTTATAAATATCATCAAAATGTATATAAGATAAATTTGGTAATCTCAAGTCAAATGATTACTTATACAATCATCACAATGAGAATTTCATAGACATACAAATAATGTTCCAAATAGATTTCTCATATCGAGTATATTCAGTAAACTTGTTCTCTAACAAACACCCACATATTTGTTTAAGTATCTCTATACTTTTACCTATGAGATCGACTACTTCCTTCATAAAGAAAAATGAAACATATGCTAGTCTTTTTACATTATATTACAGTCTATTTGGTTACTGTCTCCAATATGCAGAGACGGAACGAGATGAAAATTTGGAGACGAAACAGAACAGAAATTGGAGACAGTGAGCTGTTTGGTTATGATGGACAGAACAGAAACAATTGTCTCTGTCTTGAGGACAGAAATGTGTTTGGTTGCAGGGGACAGAACATTAAAATTGTGGCTATGACGAAAATACTCCTACAATATAATATGATTGGAAATATGTAATTTATTGATTATTTTATAATTGTATCAATATTTATTTTAAGTGTGTTTGTAATATTTTAATAACGATGAAATAATTACAATATAATTAATTAAATTATTATTATTACTTAATTAATTACATT